>JAJOOO010016568.1:0-30178 GCA_029582685.1 Solanum piurae | reverse complement strand
ATCAATTGTTATACAAAATGGGCTTTCCATGTTATCTAATACTTAATAAATTTAATGATACGATACGATTCAATAATTGATTAATATTAATCAAAATAACCCCCCCCCCCCCCTTTTTTTTTCCCGAAGAACGTCTTGTGCTTTCTAGCTTTCCAAATGAATTTGATCACATCGATTTGCATAAAACATATGACACGATGCTACACAAATTTTACTATAACCTGATATTCTATTAATTTCTGGAAATAAAAAATATATGTCTCTCCTAATATATTTAGTGGTAACGATTTAATTTTGAGTGATTTGTTATGTCTTTTGAATTTTCAAATGTTTCTTAATACTTTCTTCATGCAAATTCTCATTGAAGGTTTGCAAAAGTATTTAGTTCAATAGTCACACCCTTAACCCAACCCAAATTTGTGATGACTAACTTTAAATTTTATCGGTGCACAAGAGATATGCGATGAGACAACAAATTTTACGACATGAAATGAGACATGAATTTTTTTATTTTTTTTCTAAAGGAGACATGCAATCTAAAACAACATAACTATGAGATATGAAATATTTATATCCTGAAGGTTCATGAAAATAATTATTTAGAACAACTAAATTATAGCCACTAATCATACAACTAATAAAATAAAGTTGACTACTGAGACAGCTCATTAAAGTCATTTCAGGTTCAAGGACTAAAGCTTCTCTTAGGAGAATCATTTATGATCAGGGTCCCCTGGCTAACATAATGTTTCAACATAAAAATCAATCGCTAAAACATATAAGTAAAGTTATTCATGAAAAAGAATGGAAATATGATAAAAATAATACCTTTAATAAGAGCCCAACTTCTTTAGAAATCATTAACCGAATAATTAAGTTTACTTTGGGACTCAATGGGTGAAAGGATTATCATTCATGGAATTCCACATATATGGAATGAAAAATCTTGCCGAGTGTTTTAGGAATTATTGAAGAAAAGCTTTAGGCTTGGAACCTTATAGCTTGAACACCATTCTATATTTCTAAGAGATGAAGTTTAGGAAAGAATCTTGATTGAAAGCTTTAGAATTTCTAAAGAGAATCTTAAATTTGAAGCTTTTAGATCTTGCGAAATTGGAGAAATTCCTTTCTTAAAATTTTAATCTTTGGAAGAAGGAGAATTAGGAATTTGGAGAGTTGCTATACATATAAGGATGTTACTAGGTTATAATATGGACTTAGAGAAGTTTATTAAGGGTAAAAGAGCAAGAATGCCCCTCTAGAAACGTTCGAAGACTAGGAAAATCATAGAAAATGACTTTTTAATGAATTTCATCGGCACCATCGCCGAAATATTTAGTGGATTGAAAAAGTGGGTCTTTAGATCGTCAAAATTAACGATTTGTTTTGAAGATTTTGGGACCATTTCAGCGATGCAATTCAATGATACACCAAACTATTTGGTGATTCACCGAATGGACATGTGTCACTGTCAAATTTATCAGTCTGGACATGTTATACTAAAACAACCATATCTGACCTTTGATTGATACAAACTTATTGACATTGGAAAGAAGACTCATAGACCTTTAATTTGATAGGTCATGGCCATCAAACTCTGTATATTCTTAGAGATATGGTCATCTAAAGTTGATCCTTATATGAACTCATGCGGAAACTTAGCCGATAGTGTCATGCCCCAAGGCTACCCCCTTGACATAAACACGAGACCAGGATCACGAGTGACCTCAAGTTAACCCTGAGCTGGCATATCATAAGCAGACTGGATATTTCTATAACAATTAAACTGATGCGGAAGCTAAATCATGATAAAACTTAATAGTGGGGAATACCCAAAGTTGTTCTGAATATATCAAATACTTCTGAGTTCAATAACAAATGAAAGATTAAATTCAATTTTAAAGCTGAAACTAAACTATGTCTGGAAAAAAAAGCCTTTACTGACTAAAGTTGTTGGGGCATGCCCCCAGCTACCTCTAGAAAATACTGAAAACTGGAATGAAAAGACTAAATATAGAAACATGTCTATTGTCCTTGAAGTATGAGGACTCACCATTGAATTTGTTGAAAATGGAGATCGGGAGCCGATCTACGCGTGATCTGGATGCTGAGTACCTGAACCTACATCATGAAAGGATGTAGCGTAGAGTATGCGTCAGTACTTGGAATGTACTGAGCATGCAGGATATGATAAATCTAAACAAAACATACTGAGCAATAATATAATCTGAACATGCTGGAAAACAAATACTGAAAACATACTGAGATGAACTGAACTGAATGCAATGACCAAGTACATAACATGCTAAAACTGAATACTGAATATAACTGAAAACCTGGTCACATGCATTAAAGTCATACTGTGGGAGCTACTAATAACCGACATAAAATCACATGAGCTAAACGTGGAGTCCGATGTATACACCCCATCGAGAGGACCCAATATACCTTGCCAAGGGTATAAAAACATGACTGACGTGATCACTAAATATAATTCCCACAGAGGAGACTTATAAACCTACGGGGCACGTAGCTCTGGGACTATACGGGTACACTGAACCCTAGTCCACTCGGTCTAAGCCTACTCCCAACTAGAAATGTGAATAAACAACATAACTGAATTATACTGTATAGCTCAATATTCTGACATGCTAACTGAGAATGCAACATTTATAACTGATAATGAACCATTCAAAATCTGAGGCATGTATATCTGTTTAAACTGACCTAGCTAGTGTAATTCATGATCTAAACGAATCTACACCACTAGGGTTTTGAGTTTCATGCAAGAAGCTAAGCACCATGTTACGAAAGCATGATAATACGATTTAAAATACCATAACAGCTAAATTGCAACAATTTATCTACAGTTCTAGAAACCCTAGGTCTAAACAATGTATAGGTAATCAAGAATTTTACTGAATTCTAGGGACCTAGTGGATGAAAGGAACCCACTAGTGAAATCCCACATGCCTGGTGACGAAATTCACGGAGAAATCTTTTGATTTTGGGCTGGAACTGAGGAAACCTTGATGCGTGTTCTTAAGAGGTGGCTCGACTTTTCTCTCTTGTTTTTCTCTAAGATCGATGATTTTTTGGTGAATGATTGATTAGGGTAGGTTCTTATTAAGTCACTAGGCTTAAACTGGCCAAAACTACATAGTTTAGGGGTTAAACGACGTAGTTTATGTGTCTAACGCATAGGGGAAAAGACCAAACCACCCGTAACTTAAAATCTGGTGAGGCTTTCCACGGGTCATATGACAGACCGTCAGAGGGACCATTGTCCGTCAAGGGTGTCGTGGTCAGCCGGATAGTGACTACTGGTTCTGGGGCCTTCCCTCTACGGTCCACTTCACGGACCGTGAAGGTCACCGTGGTCCTTCACTTGGGCTAGGGGCCTGTTGGTTCTGGGTGACGGATCCATCCACGGCGGTCCGTGGTTTGGGGCCTGAGTTGGGCTAGGTTCTGTTTGACCCTCCACGAGCCCTCCTACGGCTTGTGAGGTGGTCCACGGCCCGTGAAGGGCTCTGTGGTCCACCTTTGCTGGAAGGGTGTAAACCACGGGCAGGTCGATGGACCGTGGTCCCTTTCACAGTCCGTGAACCCTGCCGTGGTTCACTGTTTGTGGTGTTTTTCTACTGCACAGTCTAAGTCTGATTTCCAAGATGTTACAGATAGAAATACTTTGAACTTGGCTTAGTGTTTGAAGATCTTTCGACCCTAAAACATATCTGGTACACTTACTACACTTAGTAATAGACATTAACATATATGTACAACTTAGAAATCATCAAGTTTGGGCCTATATGCATATGGAGAAAGGTTCAAAACTTTACTTAAAAGTTATGAGGTATTACATAAATGCTCCAAGCATTAAGGACGAAACTTTCAAATCATGAATTCAACTTTTGATTCCATAAGATTTCTCCCTTATAACAATTGCAAAATAAAAGGAAATATGTCAACTTTAACTTTCTATTTGAAGTGTTTGAAATATTTTTTAAAGATTGTATTTTCACTAATTGTTTATTGGAAGGACAATTTTCTGGCTTTTAAAAAATAAAATATTATATTCTTTTGTCTTACAGAAAATAATTTAAACTACTGCAAATCCTATGAAATTTAGTATCTATAATAAAGTAACTTTTAGTATGTATCATACATGAATTATAATGGTATTTCTATATTCTTATTATTCTTTGTTATTATTAACGAGAATATATAACAATTTTTTGAAATGTAAAGTTTCACGTGTATATTATTTTTTTTGTGTAAAAGATTTGATGTGAAAGTAATTTAAATTGTTCAACATGTAGATGTGGATAAAGAAAATAAGTGTCAATGAAAAAAGTTAGCAACTTATGCAAATTAATGCAAAAAACAAAAATATCATGCAAAAGAGGTAGGGGTGAGTTCCACTAAAGTGGTTCAAGTCACAAAGTTAGATAGATGATGTTGCGAGAATGAAGTGCATACAATCTTCTCAATTTACACATTGTTTGGATGGTTATTACATATTATTTCATAATGTATCACATTATATTTAAATATCTGGTGGTTAGATAAAAAAGACACAAATTTTATTGTATCGTTTTAAATTTTTATTATAAATTATGAAGTGTAGGAAAATATTTAAAAGCAGTTTATATATTGTTTTCAGTACTGTTATTATTTTCTTTCACTTGTCATAAGTTACAAATATATTTTACGAGTTACAAACACTCTAGAACACATACAAATAACACAAATAAATATTTTCATATTGTGAAAGCTAAAAGTGGAATGTCCTTTATTAAGCATGACTACATTAGGAATTATACATAATTGAACAAGAGCACATTTAGAAAATATATAAATACAATAAAAAATACTTATTTAGAAAATTATCATATCAATTTACATATTAACTTACTAAACATATGTCACAAAAGAATAACACAGTAAAAACTTCTTCAACAATTGAATAACATAAATCTAATTAGGAAAATATATAATTACTATTTTGACAGATTAACAATGATACAATTAAACATAAAAAGAAATTTAATTAATATTATGATTTTGGTTCAAATCCTGCCTAATAAGGAATCATCATAAATATTTTTACTTTCTTGTTATTTTGAGTTCATTTTTTGTCAAATAATATGATGATTCTGTCGCTATAAATACTTGGTTAGAACAGAAAACCAACATCACATTTTCCCAACATTTTCAATTCAGAAATTTAGCCATGATAAGACTTAATGGCCGTAGAAGAATTGCAATCGCGAGGGTGCAAAATTCAAGAAATAGACAAGTTACGTTCTCAAAACGACGTAATGGCCTGTTTAAAAAGGCAAGTGAGCTATGTACTTTATGTGGTGCTTATGTTGTTGTTGTGATTTTTTCTTCTAGCAACAAAATATACTCATGTGGACATCCTTCTGTCGAATTTATTGTGGATAAATTTCTTGGAGAGAATCCTCAACCCGATACTGATGCTTCTAACCCCGACACTGATGATCCTAACCCCGACACTGATGCTCCTAACCCCATCGTTGTAACTCATCAAAATGCCTATGTATCAATAAAAAATTAAACAAATTGGAGAATTCACTCGAAAGAGAAAAGAAATATGGAGAAGCTCTTCAAGCATTAAGGAATAAACTTCCATATGAAAAGCTCGACTTTTTTAACCTTAAAAAATTGAGTGAGGCTTTGGAAGCTGCAGATGAAGAAGTTGAAAGAGTTGCCAGCCAACTTAAGGAGGGTAATATTAAATTTCCATATCAAACCATTGAAAGTGCCCTTGCTCCTTTAAGAGTTGAGGAAAACAATTTGTCTGATCCTGATGAAGGGGCATCGGATCCCATGAATAGATTTTTTTTACTTTATTTAAAATTCAATAACTTGATTATGTACTTATAGAGTTAAGTTTGTCATGTCTATTATTATGTTTGGTCTATTTATGATTTTAATGTTTACCTTTGAATATGTTTATCATGAAATGGGATGAACTTTTATTTAGTACTTCTTTCATTTCAATTTCTTTGTCTTGCCTTTTTAGTCAGTTTTAAAAAGAATGTCTTTTTTTCCTTTTTGTCAACTCTTAATTTCTACTTTTCATATGTCGGGTTTAAAACCACAAAAATAAAGAGCATTTTGTTACATTTCACATATTTATAAGTTTTTTTATTTTCTCAAATTGCATGTCAAGTCAAAATCAGATACATAAATTAAAATGGAAGGGGGTATGTAGTAATTTGCCATTAGAAATTGATGTATAAGTGTTGAAAAAATAAGTAGTAAGAGGATATGAATAAGAGTATCACGTGTATCTATTTCTACATATGATAAACAATGTTACTTTATTATGAATGGTAAAGCAAGACTTATCTCCTCACTTCTACTTATTCATATTGATTGTTAGTAAAAAGACACTAATCATACGGTCTAGTGATATATATTAGTAAGAAAATTAGTTTTTTTTTAGTGTTATGATGTTTTTTTACTTGTTAAGTTTTAAGTATGTTTTACAAGTTTACAAATGCTCGAGAAGACATACAAATAACATACAATTTTAAATGGACTTAATTTTTTTTGTACATTAATATAAATTAGACAATAAATATTTCCATATTGTGAAAGCTAATAATGGAAAGTCTTTTATTGAGCATGGCTATATTAGAAAATATGCATAGTTGAACAAGAGCAAATTTAGAAAATATATGAATCTAATAAAAAAATATTTACCTAAAAAATTATCATCAATTTACATTTTAAATTACTAAAACATATTTCACAAAAGAATGACACAATAAAACGTTTTTAATAACATAAATCTAACTAGAAAAATATGTCATTTGTAATTACTATCTTTATGGATTAATAATGATACAAAATAAAAGGAAATATGTCAACTTTAACTTTCTATTTGAAGTGTTTTAAATATTTTTAAATATTATATTTCACTAATTATTTATTGAAGGGAAAACTTTCTGACTGCGAATTTTTTTTTATATTTTTTTATTAAAAATGATTTGAAGTACTGCTAATTCTATGAAATTTAGTATCTAAAATAAAGTAACATTTTGTATGTATCATAAATGAATCTGCTTACTACGTGAATTATAAATATCACAATTTGTATATTTTCATTATTCTTTGATATAATTAATGAGAATATATTTTGAAGTGTAAAATTTTGTGTGTATATATCTTTTTAAGTGTAAAAATCATAGATGTAAGAAATTTGATGTGAAAGTAATATAAATTGTACAATATGCAGATGTTTACAGATAAAAAGAACAAGCATCAATGAAATTTTTTAGTAACTTATACAAATTAATGCAAAAATAAAAATTTCATGCAAAAGAGGTAGGAATAAGTTTCATTAAACTGATTTCTTGCCGCAAAATTATATAGATGATGTTGGGAATGAGTGCATATATTCATAAATTATACATTGTTTGAATGGTTATTACGTATTGTTTCGAAATGTATCATATCAAATTCAAATATCTAGAGATTGGATAAAAGAGGACACAAATTTTGTTGTATCATTTTAAAAATTTATAATGAATTATAAAGTGTGTGAGTATATGTTATGAGTATATTTTACGAGTTTTTAAACTCTATAGAACACATACAAATAATATAAAATTTTAAGTTAAAATTCTTGAGTGTTTTCTTTTTTGGAAAATTAATATGAGTTAGATAATCAATATTTTCATATTGTGAAAGCTAATAGTGGAAGGTCTTTTATTAAGCATGGTTACATTAGGAAATATACACAGTTGAACAAGAGAAAATTTAAAATATATATTAATACAATTAAAAAATATTTACCTAACAAATTATTATCAATTTACATATTAACTTGCTAATACATATTTTACAAAAGAACGAGACAATTAAAATGTTTCCAATAATTCAATAAAATAAATCTAACTAGAATAATATGTCGTTTGTAATTACCATCTTTACGGATTACCAACGATACAATGAAATATAAAAAAAATCAATTAATTATATGATTTTGGTTCAAATCTGGCCCAATAAGGAATCATCATAAATATTTTTATTTTCTTGTCATTTGATTTTAAACAATTGTTCCGATTGTTATGAGTAGACCAACGGTGAAAATATTGGGCCAGAAATTTTTTCGGGTAATGACTTAAAAATTCTAGGATAGGCTAGTCTCAAATGGAATCTGAGCAAAGTGAGGTCTAGGGTCATCAAAGAGTGGGTGTGATGATATGTCTAGGCTTCAGGTTATATTTTCTAGTAGCCAAGACATTAAGAAACTCGTAGAACTTTACAAAATGGAATTCAAGTGAGTAAAATTTTCTAAATCGAACTTGACGTGAAGAGAAATATTTAGGATGTCAATGATCAAAGGTATGTTGTGGAAAATGAACTTTTTGGGGTTTCTTAATCCATGAAGTTTGTGCAATCCACTATAGTGGACGGCAGGCCACTATAGCGGGCACTTGCAGGCGCTATAGCGAGATGAACACGAATATAGCGGGGACGCTATAGAGAGGTAAGTCGGGATTTTATGGGGAAAAAAGTTTTAAAATCTTCTATTTTCTGCAAAATTGTTCTTGAAATTGAGAGGGGTGAATTAGGGTAGTTTATACTCAATTTTCCACCAAATTTATCGGTAAAGATAAGTTCATTACTCTCATATCTTTTAAATTGATTCTAAAACCTTGAAATCTAGGACATTACTCTTGAATGAGGAGTTTAACTTGATTTAATGGTGGGAAAATTCATGGGTTTGATAGAATGATCTTGAATAGGTTTGGGGTTAGGATTTGATTATAATCAAGATATTATTAGGTCATTTTTGATTGATTGTTGCATTTGTTTATTATTTTAGACCAAGAACAAGTTAAGGTATTGGACAAGGGGAAATCTTGAGTTTTTTTTTAGAGTTTTAAGAGGTTTGATTCAAGGTAGGTGGTGGTTGTATGTTCTCCAATTTATGTATGTATTCATGTATATTATTTTATAGTATCACTTGTGCAATGCATGTTGGGAAAAACATAAGGAAATATATGAAATGACATCATGTTGATGATCTCATGCAATGAACCTGTTTATGTTATTTGTGGTTTCA
This sequence comes from Solanum piurae, assembly GCA_029582685.1. Taxonomy (NCBI): domain Eukaryota; kingdom Viridiplantae; phylum Streptophyta; class Magnoliopsida; order Solanales; family Solanaceae; genus Solanum; species Solanum piurae. The sequence goes on along the minus strand of JAJOOO010016568.1, from coordinate 21,072 downwards.
AGTATTATTATTCATTGTGCTTGTGATTGTGCATGTTGTTGTGATTACTTATTGGCTCGGGTACCACCCCAGTACAAGAATACTAACGTTTGACTCGGGTACCTCACTAGGGAGGTAATAGGTCCTCATGAAAGTATAGTATCGCAACAGCAAATTCGACCAAAGTTGGGGTAATTTTCAGACCCTTATCCCTTATTTTTAAGATGATAAAAATGTCTAAGAAAGAAGGTGGAGTACAATGAACTCGTAGTACAAGAACAAGAATGATATCCAAAACTGTAACAATTATAGGGGCATCAAGTTCCTAAGTCACACTATAAAAATTTTAGAGGGTGATGGAGATGAGGGTAAGGATATATATAACATACCACTTTAGAAAGGACTAGAAATAGAAAGAAACCGTTTTTGGAAATAAACAAATTTGGAAAGTTTGACAAAGTTATGTATGAGTTTTGGATCAACTTCAAACGACCATAACTCCTATCTCACGATGAGTTAGGTATGATAAAAGATACCGTACGAAATATCTTTGAATTATCTTTCCAAAGCTGCCGAGTTTGCTCAGTTTTGAGTTCGTATGAGTGAGATGTGTCCATATGAAGTTGGATTGTCTAGATAAGGAAAGTCAAAACCAGATTTTAGAAGGGTATTATGGTCTTTTCATTACCCAATTAATTAAATTCGTTTTTGGTAATTAAGTTGGGGTCTAAACTGATTGGATTCAGTTTACGCTATTGAAAATAAGTTAGGGTTTTGAGAGAAGAGAAAAGAAGAGGAGAAAAAGAGAAGAAGAGGCAAGGAATCGCCAAGTTCTTGAAGACTTGCTTGTGGATTTCGCCAAGGGTTGATCCCTATGAGGTATGTGAGATCACATAGCGTTGGGTTAGTTCACCCACACACCAACCATGATTTATTTCAGCGAAACTATGTTCTTGAAAGTATAGAAATTGAGTTCTTGATGGATTGTATTGAAGTTTTTATTGAGTTCTTGATTAATGGAGTTGTTGAGAAGTTTATTGAGTTAGATTCATGAAATTAGATGTTGTTTTGAGTAGATTATTGCATATTTTGGTTGTGTGGTCGAATCTTAAGTGTTTGGGGAAAGAACCAATTGAATCTATAGGGTTTAGAGTTGAAAAATGAGCAAGAAAAATTGGAGATTTCTGGGGAAAGGGGTGGGGCGCCACGCTAGCCAGAGCTCCCCACAAAGTGTTCTGTAGTATGGGCTCTGGGGTGCCGCGCCAGCCAGGGCGCCCCATCCCCAGTTCTGTAGTTTTACCTCTGGCTCCCCGCGCCACTCAGAACGCCATGGACGCTAGGTTCCCTACCCTTTCCACTTCTTTCCGTACTAGTTTCCTTGAAACGTACCTATGTTATCTAGTCGATTTCTACACTCTGAAGTACATCTAAACAACATGAAATCATTCATAACATGAGATCATGAGCCTTGAATCCATAATTCAATTCAAGGAAAGTTAAGAGTCATGTCAAGAGAAGTTCATAGAGTTTTCTAAAGGCCTTTTACAAATGTTTTAACTTTGTTTTAAGACTTGAGTTTTGAGTTGAGTAAAGAGTAAATGTTGAAGTACATTTCTTCAAAAAAGTATATGGGGACTATGTATTCCCAAAGAGTTAAAATGTTTTTACATTTAAATAAGAGGGGAAATTGAGATTTCCAAAGGAGCCTTTGAACTAGTTTTCAGTAAAGAGTAAATGCTTTCACAATTAAGCAAGAGAGGAAACACTGATTTTCCAAGAGAGTCTTCAAGCTAGTTTTCGAGTAATTATATCAAACCACAGAGTTATGTTTTTAAACATTTGAGCTAGTATATTTTGGGAGTAGTATTGAGCACCGATATGGGGGAGAATTCAGACAACTCCCAGCCATTCATAAACCATGTAACCATCATGGGTAGAAAAGGGTCATACTTTTTAGATGATTCCTTAGTGTTTTTCAGCTTAGACTAGTGGATCCACTTAGTAGTCAGGTTCTATACCCTAGGCAAGGTATATGACGACCCTGGCAGCGTGTGGAAAAATGTTGTATCATCACAATAGCTCTTACGTGATGGTTGTCGGTTGGAGAAACTCCCACAGAAGTATTTTGTATTATTATATACACAGAGTTACTTGTACTTTTATATACACCAGAGTTTATATTGTATCTTTTCATACACACAGAGTTACATTGTATTTCTAAATACACAGAGTTGCTATCCATGTTTTAAAAGTTTTTCTTTATATTGCATTTATATTATTTCTTTATATTGAAAGGAGTTCAGTTCAGTTCAGTTCAGTTGAGACCAAGTTTGTTCTTTCAGTTCTCTTTTCAAGCTTATGTCTTGTTTTAGAATTCCGCTCGCATGCTCGTACATTCAGTGTACTGACGCCATTTAGCCTGCTTTATTTTTATTATGCACAGGTAACCAGGATCAGCATCCAGCGCATCGTTGATTCTAGTTGAGCTTCAGAGTTTGTTGGTGAGCCTCCTTGCTTCCTAATGATCCCCCTTTATTGTTTTTTAGTATTCTAGTTCATTAGGATGTCGTGGGTCTTGTCCCAACTTCCATCTCAGTTATTAGAGGCTTTATAGACAGTTAGTTAGTTCATTTGTCACTATCTTGTTATTGGCTTATATTGAATCTTGAGTTGCCACTTTGGCTAAGTTGAATGTTATTTAATATATTCTAAGTTATCTATTGAGCAAGTTTAATTTACTTTTTAGTATTTCTATCATGAGTTAAGTCTTCCGTTAAGAGTTAAGTCAGGCCAATGGTTCGCTTGGGGCAAGTAATGGTTCTCGAGTGCTAGTACCATCCAGGGTGTAGGCTCGGGGCGTGACAAGATATGTGTCCATTTATGAGAACCAATTCGATTTCATACCAGAGCGATCGACTACATAAGTCATTCATCTGGTGAGGAGATTGATGGAAAAATATATATAAAAAAATGACTTGCATATAATGTCTATTGACCTTGAAAAGGTTTACGATACAGTTTCAATAGATGTTCTTTTGAGACTTCTAGAGGCTAAATGTATATCAGTAGCTTACATTAGGGTAATAAAAACATGTATAATGGAGGCAAGACTCAAGTTAGAACGATGGGAGGATACTTCCAGGCGTTCCAGCACTTCCCAGTTGACATGGGGTTACACCAAGGATCAGTTCTTATCATGTTCTTATTTTTCTAAGTGATGGAACGAATTGGCGTGGTGTATCCAGGATGACGTATCATGATGTATGTTATTTGTGATGACATAATACTATTAATGAGACACACGATAGAGTTAATGCTAAGTTGGATGTGTGGAGACAAACTTTTGAATCTAAATGGTTCAGATTGAGAAGGACCAAATGAAATATTTGTAGTGTGGATTCAGTGATACAGTGCATGAGACTGACGTGAAAGTGAGGCTTGACACTTAGGCTATCCCTTAAGAGAGATAGTTTCAAGTATCTTGAATTGGTAATTCAGGAAAGTGGAGACACCAACGATGATGTAACTCATCGTATTTGTGTCACAATGAAGTGAATTCTTACCCCTCAGAGTCGTGTATGAAAATATGCTGCCTAAACTTAAAGGTAAGTTATATAAAGTTTACAAAGTAGTGGTTCGATCAGCGTTGTTGTGTGGTGCGTAGTATTGGCCAGTCAAGAACTCTCATGTGCAGAAGATGCAAATCGCATAAATGAGGATGTTGAGATAGATGTGTGGGCACATTGTGAGTGATAAGTTAGGAATCAAAAAATATGTGACAAGAGTGGCATCCATAGTGTACAAGATGAGGGAAGAAAAACTAAGAATATGGTTTGGACATATAAGGAGAAGATGTGCAAATATCTCAGTGAAGAGGTGTGATGGATTGGATATCGCGGGTATAAAAAGAGGTAGAGATAGAACAAAAATGTATTTAGTAGAGGTGATTAAATAAAATATGGCGCAACTCAAGATTATCGAGGAAATGACATTAGATAGGAGGATTAGATGTCGCGTATTAGGGTAGAAGGTTAGTAGGTATGGAGTGTTGTCTTGATTTTTGAGAGGTTTAGTCGCTTTCTTATAGAGTTTTGTTTTTTAGTCCATTATCATTTGTTGCTTATTGTGTTTAGGTTATCACATTATTTTGTGATTGCTATTGTTTTCTTATCAGTTGCTTTGTTTCTGCACTGTCGTTTTTCTTTTTATTAGTTTCATATGTTATACCCAAGCTGAGGGTCCTCCGGTAATAGTCTCATTACCTGCAAAAGATAGGAATATGATCTCCATACACTTTATCCTTTCTAGAATCCACCTATGAAATTCCACTGGGTATATTGTTGTTATTAGGGTTCATTTTCATCAAACAATATGATGATTTTGTCGCAATAAATACTTAATTAGAACATAGACCCAACATCACATTTTTCCTACATTCATAAATCAGAAATTTAGTCATATATAGGAAGACCTAATGGTCACAAAGGAATTGAAATTGTGAGGATGCAATATCCAAGCAACAGACAAGTAACATTCTCAAAATGACGTACTGACCTATTTAGAAAGGTATGTGAGTTATGTACTTAGGGTCTGTTGCGGCCAAATTGCACACGCAAGTGCACGTGGTCGTTCAAGTATTAAAATGGCTCTTTGTAAGAGCCAGGTATCGTACCCACAAGGACTTACGCTTAGAATTACTTAACTCTCTAACTTTCAGCTAAACACAAGTGTATTCAAGATTTCAAAAGTGATTTAGTTTCTACTTCTAAGATTATAACAAAATGTAACAAAAGCGATTCAATTTCAAGGGTTTAAAAACAGTGATTGGGTAAAGTCCAGGGCTGCAGCTTTTATCAGGATTCATGCAATCAATATCATTCATATGACCATTTATCAATTATCTAATCAATGAATCACAGGGTTAAATGTATGATCATGGTCTCCCGACCTCTAATCGCCTACGATAAATAACACCTTAACTACATCATTGAGCGGGAATATGATGGATTAAGTACCGAGCATTACGATTTCTTCCTTTTTGGTGACCCAAGCATGGTTTCTAGGTATATCCCTATCCTAGATACAAATTAACCCTAGTTATTTAGAATTAATCATGCTTCTTATGCCCCACATTATATCCTATTATTCCTCTCTCGAGTTCAATTTGGACAATAATTTTATTTCAATGGTGATCAGTCACGAAATACGGAAAGCAAGAACATAAGAAAGATTCATATGATAATTGACATTAACCCAATAACAAAATCAATAGATTACAATCATCATGTAGCCACAACCCCAGAACTAGGGTATTTAGCAACTCATAATCCAATAATCGATCAAAAAATGTTTTATAATCATAAAGAGATCGAAAGGAAAAGAGTAGAAATAACCCTAAAATTGGTGAAAATGTTCTTCCAAATCATCGTTCTCCAAAACCAAAAAGAAGAAGAAGAAAATAAAATAAAATACGACCTATTTATAATAAAAGTCAAAACGGCCAAAAACTAGAGCAAAGGGTGCGACGCGGAGAGGTTTTAAATATTTGATTCCAGGCATAATTGCCTTCTCCGCGACGCGGGCTTGCCACAGACCACTCTGCCTCAAAACTGAATTTTGTGACCAAAATTATACTCCCTCTCCTCAACGCGGAGAGTACACAGAGTGCTCTGCCTAGAAATTTCTTTCGCAAGTCAACTTGTAATTCCTCTCCGCGATGCGGATCGGATACGGAGATGCCTTAGTGGCATTTCCTCCAGCTTTTTCCTTGCTCTCTTTTGCCTTGGATCTTCTGTGTTCTTCCATTGTCCATTTTTGTGCTCGTTTCTCCAATTAAGCTCACCTACATAACTAATCATGTTGGTTAGCTCATATACAACAAAAGACTTTATAAGACTATAAACACACACCTATTGAATTCAATCTAAGCTCAAATGCGTATAATTAGCATTCTAGGCATATAAATATGCCTAAGATCAGGGTCGTTTGGTATAAAGATTAATAACGCATAGATTAGTAATGCAGGGATTTGTAATGCAGAGACTAATAGTGCAGAGATTAGTAATGCATGGTTTATTTTTATCAAGTGTTTGGTTCATTTTTCCCACCTCATCTTGTGTTTGGATTAAAACTCTATAAAAAGCTTCTTTCCGATTATACCCTTAAATTATTATGTAATTGGGTCAAGGTAGATAATTGCCGAACAATATTATTTTTTATAACCTTCTAACTAGCTATGAGAAGAAGAATTTTGTTGTCATGTTTGCAATTTTTCACTTGAATTATTTGAGGATAAATAATTTTCATCTTAATAAATTGATCACTCACAAAATGTCATTTTTTTAATTTAAAAAAGATAAACCATCTACTCTTAAAATTAAAAAGACTGTCAACAATGGTAAAATTGAATAAACCATCTACATTTACACATAAAATTACAAGTTGTAGTTTTAATATGTATGTAATTTTTAAAATTGTTTAAAATAGAAATAATTAGAAAACCACGCATATATATATATATATATACACACACACACATACATATAATTAAGATCACAAACGTCATATACAAATAAATAACTCACATTTCAAATTTGTATTGGATTTATTAGTAACAAACAACTCTCTCTAAATAATTTGTAAACTAATTTATCTAAATAAATTTACTAGTACAAATATAAATCATAAAATCAAGAAAATAAATAAAATAATTAAAATGTTTTGAGGGATATTTTTGTCTTTACATAGACTTATCCCATGGTATTATATCCTATGTATTACTAATACCTCCAAATGGAAGGTATTAGTAATACATCCTATAATACCATGTAGAATGGATGTATTAGTTATACATAGGCCCAAATTCCTATCAAATATAGTACTAAATAATACCTTACATAATACATGGATTATTTCATTTAATGCGGCCTACAAAATGACCCCTTAATGTGGTGCTAATTTTGCTATTGTGAATTTTTCTTATAGCAACAAATTATATTCACATAGGCATTCTTCCGTCAAGTCAGTTGTGGATAGTTTTGTCTGAGAGAATCCTCCATCCAACACTGATACTCCTAATTCAAATAAGATATTAGGGGGGTGGAGGTAAAGAAAATTGTGTAGTTAAAGTACTAAAGTTAATATTCTCAAATTAGAGATTTAGCTATGGTAAAATTATCCTAATATAGTCATAAAAATTGATATTGTGGGGATGCAAAATAAAACAACTTACATATGACTTTCTCAAAATGATGTGTTGGCCTCTTTAAGAAGGCAAGTTAACTCTTTACCTCGTGCAATGCTAATGTTGCCACTATCTATGATTAACATAACTTTGTGATATTTATGGCTTTAATTTTACCTTTTACTAAGTTTAATATGTAATGAAATGAATAATATCTATGATTAAAATGAGTCATATTACCCCACTACTATTTGGTGGTACACTTAACTTTTGTTGCCTAATGACAAGTGAAACCAAAAATCTCATGGGAAGGAATAAAAAACTATCAAAAATGATTTAGTGCAAGTATGACAAATTCCATTATATTCTGTATATATCATAGTGGTCAAACCAAATAATGACCAATTGAATTGATGGTGTAATATACCACAAATAATATAAATTACAGTTGAAAATAAAATGACAAAATAAATAAACAATTCTTTAGTTGAGGCACGAATATCTCTCTCTCTTTAAGGAGATTCAAGCCCACTGCGGCATAATCTACACTGATCCAACAGTAATACTCTTGACTTGTCCCCTCCAGGATACAACAGCCCAACAACAGTGTACAACTCAAACAACTCCGGATTAGTTGAAGAGTCCAAAGCTCCACAAAAGAACATCTTCCTTCAACATATAAATATTCTCTTTTGTATATAGTGAATATAGTTGAAGACTTAGAATATTTTCTATGTCTCAGCTCTCTCTTTCACTACACTAACCTCAATATAAATTCAATATAACATTACTCATCTTTTTCACTCTATATTTTCTTGTACTTCTCTTGTTTCTTCTTCCTATTAACACAAAGGAATACCACACTATTTATAGGTGATGAATTCTTCCTTGCAATGAATAGGAAGATAGTGGGTAGTAAATTTGCCAAATGAATGTCTCAAATGTTACATAAGTTACAAGACATAAAGATAGAATAATGGATGAAATGAAGAGTTGGTGGTTACATAAGTTACTAAAAATTAATGACCACTTTCTTCCACAATTGATGAGAGTAAAGAGGCACAAATGTAATTTCCATCAATAGACATAACATGATATATAATGTGACATATAATATATTTTTATTAATAGTAAAATGTCACACCAACAATCCCCCACTCATTTTAATATTAAGATAAGAGAGTTTTTCACAACTCAGTTGAAGGTAGACTATTATGCATAATGAAGGTGTGTTCTGCATTGAACCTTTACTTAGTAAAACAATAACCTTTACTCCAGAGTCAATAGTGGTCTCAGACTTGAACTATGACTGCTTAAGGGAAATAAAGTATCATTGCTTACACACAATAGTCAAGGTGTTGACATAAGCTTTAATAGCCAGCACATTACGGCATTGTGCTCTCCCGGTTTCATGAGTGTTTTTAGAACAAGCCCATTCTCATAGAAAGTGACCTACTTTCACACTCACATAGGTGAAATCTGTCAAGGGTGCTCCTATAATTTGACACCCCACTCATACGAGATACAGACTTTCATTAAGAGTTCAAAGACTCAACCTTCATAATAATTATATGATAAATGCACTCACATCATAGGGATTGAATAAACTTAACAATAGTGCATTTCACAACAAGTCATCATATGATTCGTTCTTCCCATTGAACCTGGTTATAGGATCTCTAGTCCCCAAGTTGGGTTTCCTCAAATATGACTCAGAATTTTTTTTAGCTTCAATTTCATCCCCCTCAATGTGCTTCAGACTCTTTTTCTTGCAAAGGCTTTAGTTTATAAATCTGCAAGATTGTCACAAATTTTAACACAATTAATATTGATGGTATACCAGTGATCAATATGATCTCACAATATTGTGTTTTCTTCACATGAGTCTGAATTTACCGCTATAATAATGATTTTGTATTCAACCATTATATTGGTGTTATCACAATTAATCAAAATTAGAAAAAATATTTTCTCAAAATAAAGTGTTTCAATTCACTTTTTCACTAGTTGAAGTTTAATTTTTTTACTTCAACCTTCATAATGGAGTTAGCAAAAAACAATTTGTTTTTCTCATCCCACCAAATAACACCAAATTTTTCTCATCTAGCTAGTTTGCTTGTACCTTCAAAGTACTTTTACTGCAAACACAGCATCAAATCAAGTTGTTAGTCACATAGCTCATATTTTTATTAGGCAAGCAAACTCCCTTTTTTTTATTTGTCACAACTTTCTCACACAATTGAATATAAAGGAGTTGCAAGACTCACACAACCAACAAAATTGTATTTCACAAACTTTTCAATATTATGTGACTCGAAAAGAAAAATACATCACATGTTTAATGGTATTTCTTCATTTCAAGAATGAATTTTTTTTCCTCACCCAAAACATTTCATGTTATATGGCTACTCAATATGGCTTTCATAATTTATTTATAACTCTCATGTTAGAGCCAAAAGTCATCACATTACAGCCAAATAATATGTGATTTATTTCACAATTAATAAATATGCACTTGTAATACTCTTTTTTTAGAGCATTTTTCAAAGATGCAAAAATCATTTTTTTCACAATGGTTTTTTTCCTCATTTCATGAGCCCCCAGTATTTTAAGAATTTAAATATCATTTTTTTCATGAAAAGTAGTATCACTTTATTCATGAAAATACTAGGTAAAAATGTTTTTTTTTCCTTTACCTTTTCTCCACTTGAATTGAGCAAGTAGAAAAATATTTTACCGTACACCTCTTCTCTGAGAGTGACATTGAGCGGAATTATGTTGAGATCCCTATCTTGATATCCGCTCTTTTTCAAACTGTAACAAAAATATGAATCTCCTTAAATTGATGGTGTAATATACCACAAATAATATAAATTACAGTTGAAAATAAAATGACAAAAATGAATAAACAATTCTTTAGGCTGAGGCACGTATATCTCGCTCTCTTTAAGGAGATTCAAGCCCACTGCGGCATAATCTACACCGATCCAACAGTAATACTCTTGACTTGTCCCCTCCAGGATACAAAAGCCCAACAACAGTGTACAACTCAAAAAACTCCGGATTAGTTGAAGAGTCCAAAGCTCCACAAAAGAACACCTTCCTTCAACTTATAAATATTCTCTTTTGTATATAGTGAATATAGTTGAAGACTTAGAATATTTTCTATGTCTCAGCTCTCTCTTTCACTACACTAACCTCAATATAAACTCAATATAACATTACTCATCTTTTTCACTCTATATTTTCTTGTACTTCTCTTGTTTCTTCTTCCTATTAACACAAAGGAATACCACACTATTTATAGGTGATGAATTCTTCCTTGCAATGAATAGGAAGATAGTGGGTAGTAAATTTGCCAAATGAATGGCTCAAATGTTACATAAGTTACAAGACATAAAGATAGAATAATGGATGAAATGAAGAGTTGGTGGTTATATAAGTTACTAAAAACTAATGACCACTTTCTTCCACAATTGATGAGAGTGAAGAGGCACAAATGTAATATCCATCAATAGACATAACATGATATATAATGCGACATATAATATATTTTTATTAATATTAAAATGTCACACCAACATGAATAATTTGTAAAAATTATGACTTACAAATTCTTATTACAAGTCTTAATACTAACATTGGGTTAAGCTACTTGGATAATTGAAAATTATTTTAATACATGTGAATTTGTTTCAGTAATATATAAAAAGGTTAATGGTAAGAAACATATATAAATTATTATTTTCTCATGAGTTCAATATCTTAATTATTTATTATTATTTTTACCTACTTAAATTATTATTTTTCATGAGTTTTATACTTAATTGTTCACTCCACTTATATTAAAACACACATCGATATCGAGTTTTAAGTAAAGATTATACAACACTAAAATCAAGAACTAATTTTATTTTGGTATTTTCAATAAACAAAACTAATTTTTATTCTGTTACGTATAATATTGAATAAATTATACATATATTAGTAGCAAGAACAATAACATATATTACATTAAATAGACCAAACCCTTGATTGGTACATTAATAATACAAAATAGCATTTAAATTTATGAACAATCTAAACTCATATTAATAATACACCCCCTCCCCCCCCCCCTCTTTCTTTTTTTGCTTTTCTTAAATAAAAGGAAATTTTTAGAAATATAAATACATAAGTTCTTAAGTAAAAATGAAAATCTCTCAACAAACTTCAATAAATTTCAAAGTGAAATATACATATTCAAATATAATTTTATATTTATATATATATTTTCAACTTAACTTAAAATCCTATATATATTTTTAATATCATTAAAAACCTTTTTAATTAAAAATAGATGTGTAGTACTATATTGTGCTTTCTTGAGGGAAAAAAATGAAAAAAAAAATTATGGAAATTTAACGGCAGCCATTTCTAGCTCCCGACAATATCATGATAAAACACGGTATCCGTACCTGTAAATAGAAAGTGAAGAGAGAAGGCTCAAAATAGTCCCTCATCTTTGGGTTAAGACTCAAAGTCATTCTTGGATTTTCACATGAAGCACTAATAGTTCCTCATGTTTGTAATATTGGTGCACTTTTGGTCCTCCCCTACACTTTTGCCTATTTTTTAACATTAATTTTGTTATAATTTTATGTAAGGAATGTCCATCGTCTTTTTATATATTTAGTAGAAATAATAACTCTATGTGAGAGAAGGTGAGAAGAAGAATACTTTGTTTTGTTCAGTATAAATATTATTGCAGCTAAACTAAGAACATTTTAACATATGACATTGCAAGAAAAGAAAAATTTGTACTATTATACGTGAAATCGTCGTGATGAACCTCTCGACTTTACTTGCAATACGATTTCTACTAAACAAAATAAGGTATTTTTCTTCTCTCAATCTCTCACGTGGAGTTATTATTTCTACTAAATATATAAAATGACAATTAAACATTCCATACATAAATTATGAATAAAATCAATGTTTAAAAATAGGTAAAATTTTGAAGAATGACCAAAAGTGCACCAATATTGCAAACATGAGAAACTATTAGTGCTCCATATGAAAACTCAAGGATGACTTTCAGTCTTAACCCAAAGATGACTTTCAGTCTTAACCCAAAGATGAGGGACTATTTTGGGCCTTCTCTCGAAAGTGAATACAAAAAGAGATTAAAAATAATATTTATTTATTTATTTTTAAAAAAGACAGCTCGATGTATAAATTTTTATCATATTAAATTAAATTAATATTTTTATGATGACCCGATTATCTTGATTATGAAAGAATAAATAAATAAGCATTTTTTTTATAATTTCATAAGTTATACTTTTTGACCTCCGTTTTAATTTGTTTATTCTTTCTGCTTGACTAAATTTAAGAAAATAGATATGTATAATGTACTAACATATTTTTTTATTTTGAAATTCTGAATATGCTATGTTAGAATTTTAAAATAAAAAATCATTTCAAAATTATTATCTCACTCTTACTATAAAATAAACTTATTTTTAAATTGATTAATTAATTATTTCTTATTTCTCGTACCAAACAATGTAATACTCACGTTCCCACCTCGTGAATATTTTATAATTATAAAATAAAATATGTCATTCAAAGTGATTATTTTTAAGTTTAAAATATGCTAATATTATACGGTAAATAATGTCTCATTCTTTTTAATGACTCATTATTATCCTTGCATGATGATAATGCGAAAAAACTACGTCTTAGCATCATAAATTTTAAAATTATATTTGGAAGTTTATTTTATTTTTAAAAAGTAAAATTATGTGAAGGAAAGTTGACTTTTTTTAAAGATTTAATTCAAAATTTATGCTCAAATATTTGAAAATAAATTTTTAGAATTTGATTCAAAATCTATGACCAAATAAATAGTTGAAGATAAGTTTTCAAAATCTAATCCAAAATCTATGATGAAGATAAATTTTCAAAGTCTAATCCAAAATCTATTACCAGACGGATGTTTGAAGATAAGTTTTCAAAGTTTGATTCAAAATCTATGACCAAATAGATATTTGAAGGTATGTTTTTAAAGTTTGATCAAAATCTACGACTAAATAGATATTTGAAGATAAGTTTACAAAATCTGATTTAAAATCTATGACCACATAGACATTTAAAGTAATTTTTTAAAGTCTAATCCAAAGTCTATGACCAAACAAATATTTGAAGTGAAGTTTTCAAAGTTTGACCCAAAATTTATGGACAAATAGATATTTGAATATAATTTTTCAAAGTCGGATTCTAATTCTACGATCAAATAGACATTTAAAGTAAAGTTTTCAAAGTCTAACTCAATATCTACGACTAAACATATATTTGAAGATAAATTTTCAAAGTTTAATCCAAAATCTATGACCAAACAGATATTTGAAGATAAGTTTCAATGTATGATCCAAAATCTATAATAAAATAGACATTTAAAGTAAATTTTCAAAGTCTAATTCAAACTATATGATCAAATAGATATATTTAAAGATAAGTTTTCAATTTAAAATTTATGACCAAACACATAGTTAAAGATAAGGTATAGAAGTTTAAAGAAGAGTTTTCAAATTCTGATCCGAAATATATGATCAAATAGACATTCAAAGTAAATTTTTCAAAGGCTAATCTAGAATCTATGATCAAACGAATATTTAAAGACAATTTTTCAAAATTTGATCCAAACTCTATGATCAAACAAACATTTAAACTATTTTTTTACAAATATAAATCAAAATCTATAACCTAACAGATATCTGAAGATAAGTTTTTCAAGTTTGATTCAAAATTTATGATCAAATAAATATCTAAATTAAATTTTCAAATCCCAATTCAAAATCTACGATCAACCAAATATTTAAAATAAATATTCAAAATATATGGTCAAACATTAGTTTAGAATATACTATAATTCTTTCATTTTTATTTGATAATTTTGTAATAAAAAAAGGAAAAGGAATAAACGGCGAGGATGGAAGCCGAAAAACTCCAAAAGAAGGGACTGAGCAGTGAAAGAGAAGTCAGAAAGAGGTGCATTTGCAGAATTTTGATTCCATTTCTACTGTCCATTTCCTCTCTCTCTCCTCTCTCACCTCGTGACATCCGTCCTTCTCCACTTCTCCCCAATCATCAACTATTTCTCCCCATCCATATATTACTACTATTGCTATTTGTGGCTTCTCGAGTACGGTTGTTGTTTTACCTCAGTTGAACTTGCTGTTGTAATTTGGATCGGCCGGAATAAAATGTAAGTTTGATGAACATTTTTGTGATTTTTCTGTGTGTAGATGAAATTGTGTGTTTTTTGTGCTTCATTTCGAGTGTTCATGTGTGAAGTAACGATGAGTATAAGCGATTTTGTTTATTTGTTGTTCAAGTGTTTAATCATCAGGTGATGAATCAGTTTGAAATGGATCGAGTTGATCAGAATTTGTTGTGATTGATTTAGATATGTGTATGTACTGTTTTTACACAGCATTCTTCCTCAGTTGAATGAGCTGTTGTAATTTGGATCGGCTGGAATTGAATGTAAGTTTAATGAGCAATTTTGTGATTTTTTACGAATAGATGAAATTGAGTGTTTTTTTGTGGTTTATTCCAAGTGTTCATGTGTGAAGTAAGGGTGAGTATGAGTGATTTTGTTCATTTGTTGTTGAAGTGCGTAATCATCAGGTGATGAATCTGTTTGAAATGGATCGAGTTGATTAAAATTTGTTGTGATGAAATTCAGTGTATTTTGTGCTTCATTCTGAGTGTTCATGTGTGAACTGTTAATGATGAGTATGAGTGATTTTGTTCAGTTGTTGTAGTTTTGAAATGGATCGAGTCGATCGAAATTTGTTGTTATTGATTTAGATGTGTGTGTACTGTTTTTTTTACACAGCATTCTTCCTCAGTTGAATGAGCTGTTGTAATTTGGATCGGCTGGAATAAAATGTAAGTTTTAATGAGCATTTTTGTGATTTTTGTGTGTGTAGATGAAATTGTGTGTTTTTTGTGCTTTATTACAAGTGTTCATTTGTGAAGTAACGATGAGTATGAGTGATTTTGTTCATTTGTTGTAGAAGTGTTTAATAATCACATGATGAATCTGTTTGAAATGGATTGAGTTGATCAGAATTTGTTGTGATTGATTTAGATATGTGTATTTTTACACAGCATTCTTCCTCAGTTGAATGGGCTGTTGTAATTTGGATTGGCCGGAATTAAATGTAAGTTTAATGAGCATTTTTGTGATTTTTTACTAATAGATGAAATTGAGTGTTTTTGTGCTTTATTCTAAGTCTTCATGTGTGAAGTAACGATGAGTATGAGTGATTTTGTTTATCTGTTGTTGCAATTTGGATCTGCCAGAATCAGTTATAAGTTCATGCATTTTTTGTGATTTTATGAATTGATGAAATTGAGAGTTCGTTTGTGTTTCATTCCGAGTGCTCAAGTACGAGTGATTTTGGATCGACCAGAATCAAACTGTAAGTTTATTGGGCATTTTTGTGATTTTTTATGAATAGATGAAATTGAGTGTTTTTTGTGCTGCATTCCGAGTGTTCATGTGTGAAGTAACATGAGTATGAGTGATTTTGTTCATTTGTTGTAGAATCTATTTGAAATGGATCGAGTTAATCAAAATTTGTTGTGATTGATTTAGATTGGGGCTTTTATTTGCTAGAGTATGTGTCTGTACTGTTTTGTGTTTTTTCTTTTCACGGCATTCTTCCTCAGTTGAAGGAGTTGTTGCAATTTGGATCGGCCGAAATCAACTGTAAGTTTAACCAGCATTTTTTGTGATTTTCTGTGAAGAGAGAAAATTATGTGTTTTTTGTGCTTCAGTCTGAGTGCTCATGGGAAGTAACAATGAGTATAAGTGATTTTGTTCATTTATTGTAGAAGTATGTAATTAGGCTGTTTGAAATGGATCAAGTTGATCAAAATTTGTTATGATTGATTCATATTGCGGCTTTAATTTGCTCTTTGTATGTGTATGTACTGTTTTGGGTTGCTTTATGCGCATTCTATATGAATGTGTAATTTCCAAATCTGAAAAAAAAAGGAAGAGGTTATTTGTAGGTGAAATATGGATAGAGTTGATCATAGGTTGTTGTGATTGATTGAGATTGTGTTATGTACTTTAGTCTTTAATTTGCTTATCCTCAGTTCTTTCTTCTGCTTAATCTGAACTATCTATTGGCACTTCGTCACCAAAATCTGTGTATTTGGCATTTGATCAGTTGATATTTGACAAACTATCCTGAAGTAAATAGTAATTACGAGCTGGTTTCAAAGGGAAAGTAAAAGAAATGATGGTGCAGTAAACTTAAACTGGAGATTGCTCTGTCTATCTGTGTGTGTTATAAATGACTAAAATGGAATTACTAAATACTAACGTCCTCAGCATTGATTAGCTAGTTTAGAGGTTTGGGTAGTTTATTTGAATTGTTATTTGAATTGCATGATCGCCTCATTTAAAAGTTTAAACTATTAAAGAGGGACACTTGTGGTTTATTGAATTTAGATCTGCATAAGTTTGTCAGGTTAAAATTATACGCATGGAAGAATTTTGCCAAGGTGTGGTCAAACACCTTGCATTGCCTTTATTTCATATGCCATTTTCTCTTTTCTTCAAAAGTGTTGTCTAAAGGTGCTGGTATTCTGAGATGATTTTCAAAGAGAGACTGCCTTTCTGATTTGTATGACTATTACCAAAGAATGTTGTTAAGGGCCCCACATGAATACCACAGAAAAGTAGGTACACCTAATTCATCGGTCACAGCCCCTTCAGAAAGCTTGAATGTGAATTCTCATTTTGTACCTAACTAACTATGAAACGGATCCTTAATCCTTATTGCTATTGTAATCTACAGACTACAGGCACTTGTATGCAATTGTGTGAGTTACCCTTAATTTTAGATGATTCCATTTTAGATCATTTGAAAAAGAAAACACAAGTGTATTTATTACTTATCACAAAAACAAAGAAAAACATTGATAAATTAGTTCTTTGCACTGTTCTAATACTAAAGTTGGTTTGGAGGGAAATGGATGTTCTGCGTCCCGGAGCACAGATAATTGGCTTTTTCTTTTTATCATTCTTAACTGCTACACAGCAATAATCATCAGTATTCATTGTTGCATGCTTTTATCTGATATAGATAAAACTGCTCAGATGATTACGCACGAGCAAGATCCAGATGTTGTCCGGTGGGGTCTTCAGTTGTTTGATAGTGATCCATATGCTAACTGCGCATATAGTGGTGCCATGCCCCAAAACAGCTTAGATTACTATCAGGACCATTACTTCAAAGGTAATCATTTTAGTACAGAATCTGGCAATGAGGAAAATCACAATTTCAATGCACAGCGTCTCCAGGAAGAACTGTCTCAGCTTTCAGTCGCTGAACCACCTTCAATCCTCCATCAAATGGCAGAACATACACAAACACATTTTTATCCACAAGACTGGTTTAGTCAACCTATGGGAAACTACAATATTGGTATTGGAAGTGTTTGCTTTTTCCAACCTTATAATTATTGTTCTTGGATTAATTTATTCTGACTATTCATATTATAATTTTCAGGAGAAGAGAACTGTGATGAAGAAGAAACTAATGATGGAGCTTCCACTTCATGCTCTTGCCCAGGAGAAGAGTCATATACGGGGGAGGACTGGTCTTATTCACTTGAATTGACGGATGAATACAATCTTGATGGTGAAGTAGGGAAACGATTGAACCAGATGATTCCAATTCCTGTAAGCATTCTATGTCCATATGTATAATGAGTTAGCAACTAAGATTTTCAATTGTTCTCATTTTCATGATCAACACAATCATCTGAAAATATCGGGATTCATGTGCCAGAAGTAGTTGGAGACATGTCTCATTGTTGTTAAACTTCATTCTCTGTAGACACTTGAGAGATATACTTGTTTTTGTCTCTCAACTTAGTTGTGCCTCTTGAAACCTTTGCCTTTATGCTCATGCAACTTCTATACTTACCTTTGCAGCACATCCCTAGAATCAATGGAGAAATACCGTCAATTGATGAGGCAACCTTAGATCATCAAAGACTTCTTGACCGGTATTATACAATTTCTTTGATGGAAGATGTGAATGTTTAGTTCAAAGATCTACAAACCCTATTTTGGTTGTATAAATCTAGCAATTGTTTTTTTTAATATAAATTTACCTCACCACTTTTGAAAAGATGCTGATCAACAAATTATATTTCTGTAAAACATAAATATCATATTGTTTCATAAGGATTCATCATTATTTTACTGTTTTTTGCATGTTTTTCTATTGTTTGAAAAATTAAGTTTGTGTTATTTGATGGTAGGGATAATTCTTGCAGCTGTTAAGTTTAAACAAATTAAATAATGTTAAGTGCCTATCAAAAAGGAGAAAATAATAGGAAAAGAACAAACCCGAAAGGAATACTCCCCTCTGTTCTGCTTTAGATGGCTCTATTATCATTTCAGAAGTATACAACTTTTTCTTTGACCATAACTTTTTCATAATTCTTTGTGTAAATTTTATTTTTAAAAAGATTAAGAACTCGATTTTATAATTGAGACTGAAAAGTAGATTGTTTGACCCATGTATTCCTTCATTCTTTTTTAAACAAAGGGGTTCATTTTAACTCACTTTGAGTTAATTTATACGGCACTTTTTCTGTTTTTGGATGTTCCAAAATATTTGCACCATATTATTTCTATACAACTTTCACAACATTCATGAATCTAAATTTATTAAGCTCTTCGTACTTTAATTTTGATGTTTACTCTCTTTGTAACCTCAACTTTGATATTCTCTTCCGTAATCCAATTATTTATTATATACGTCAAATGAATTTCTTAATTCTTAAACGTCATGTCTAGTTAAATACTATCACATATAATGAAATGAGGGAGTATGTATGAAGAATTTGTGAGTGTGTTCCCTACTTGTTTCTCTTCTTTGTCATTCTTTTGTTTAAGGTGCAGAAGTTTGTTTATTTCTACAGATTACAGGTTTATGAACTAGTCGAATTTAAAGTTCAAGGTGATGGGAATTGTCAGGTCAGCTCTCCTACATTCATCATTCAATTCTTTTCAATTAAAAGTCACAATCTTCCCTAGCACAATTATTTACTAGATAGTTGAGGATATCTGTAGTTTTGTTCAGTTCTCAAAAGAGGAGGGCAGGTTTAGTATTTCAAATTCTTTAGACATAAGAAAGTAATAACTTGAGTCAAAGAAGTTCGAAAAGGCTGTCTATTCATTTTTATAAATTTCTTGAGTTATACAATGTAGATAAAGAATGGAAAATGGAACAACAAATATTCAATATTTTAAGAAACAAGACACTATTTTCAGATTGTCCAAATAGGGGAACTTACTGCCCCGCATGTGAAATAAAAATAGCTTCTGTATTGGAGTTACTAACTTCTAATCCCAATTTTAACAAGCTATGTAACGATAATACCATGTAAGCACTTGTGATAAGATACACTACGGAGGAAATGAGGAATAGAAACTGAAGGGATTATTGCATCTGACATTTGGTTAAGAAGCTCCACCCAAGAAAGCCATCTCACATGGTTTTGGGATGCTATGCGGTTGCAATATAAAATCTTAAATTTAGAAGTTGGAACCGGCCTAGAAAATAAAGTGTTATATCTATATCTGCCCTGAAAAAAACAAAAGTTTGGAATAATAGGAACATGATTTGGTTTCACCACTTTTCCCGTAAGCTCTAGTTTTCGGTGCTACAATTCACACAAGTCTGTATTTTTTACCTTTGATATCCATATGTCACTGTCTTCTTACACTAGACAAATGCTAAAAAGGTCTTTTCTTAAACATTAGTCAAAGTTGATGTGAGAAGTGATGAACTCCTTATCAGAAAAGGAGAAGTGATGCAGTTCGGGATGTTAAAGCTGAGGTTATCTTAGGTCAATTATGAGGTTGCAAATTATGTATTTAATGAGTAGAGAAATAGTGAATACTCAAATTGGTAATCAGTTAGTAACTTTGAGAACTTCACATAACAAGAAGAAAAGAGGAGAGGAAAATGAGAATAACCTCTCTTAGGGATTTAACTAAAAAGAATGCTCACCTCGTTTAAGCTTATATTTAATATTTGATCCTCCTGAATACTCCTTATATTTTTCTGTTGATATAAGTCAATAGTCTAAAATAATTGCATCATGAATCTCAAGTTCTTTCAACAATCAATCAAATCTCAAGTTCATCATTCGAACAACTACATCTCCATCCCAAGAACATCGGCTCCTGCTATTTCCAATCATCTGTAACCATTTAACTTATTCGGGCTCAAAGCGTTCCAATACTACTTTGCTAATATATGCTAGACATTCTCTGAATCTTACACTTCTACATTGTCATATCAGTCTTTAACCAAATCATTAGCAAATATCAGACCTAAAAGTGTAACATAACTAAACTTGTATCCCAACTAAATAGTATCACCTACAGGAATCTTTTGCTTACATTGTTTCAATTCTTAGCTATTTATATTGCAACCTTCACTTAATTTATCCTTTATGCATGCTACGTGCACTACTTGTCAGATGTGGTTATTTTTACTTGTCTAACACTATAGGAATGAATATCTTTCTTAATATATCTGATTCTCTGTGTCCGAGGATGATTATGGATATGTTCGCGTTAGAGACCCAATATTTACATTTATATAATATTGTTGGTCTCACCACAATTCTACAATACTTTACTTTGATTAAGTATTTCTGTATGATATAATACTCGAGTTGCAGCCATCCTATTTTGATTTTATGTATCATATCTGCATCTACCATGTCATTTCCTGGAAAATTCAGTTTTAGAAGTAAGTTGGATATACTCAGGTTGCAACCCTCCATTTCAAACATCCTACTTTTTTCTACATGTC
>JAJOOO010016567.1:0-27696 GCA_029582685.1 Solanum piurae | reverse complement strand
CTTCTTCTTCTATCTGAACAGTGTCAAAGTTGCTGTAAGCTTCCTCTTCCATCTGAATACTATCACTGTTGCTGTAAGCTTCTTCTATCTGAACAGTGTCAAAGTTGCTGTACACTAACTCTTCCATCTGAATACTATCATTGTTGCTGAAAGCTTCCTCCATGTGTATATCACAACAATGGTACACATCTTCCATTGGACTGTCACCTTCTTCTTCTATCTGAACAGTGTCAAAGTTGCTGTAAGCTTCCTCTTCCATCTGAATACTATCACTGTTGCTGTAAGCTTCTTCTATCTGAACAGTGTCAAAGTTGCTGTACACTAACTCTTCCATCTGAATACTATCATTGTTGCTGAAAGCTTCCTCCATGTGTATATCACAACAATGGTACACATCTTCCATTGGACTGTCACCTTCTTCTTCTATCTGAACAGTGTCAAAGTTGCTGTAAGCTTCCTCTTCCATCTGAATACTATCACTGTTGCTGTAAGCTTCTTCTATCTGAACAGTGTCAAAGTTGCTGTACACTTCCTCTTCCATCTGATTACTATCATTGTTGCTGTAAGCTTCTTCCATGTGTATATCACAACTATGGTACACATCTTCCATTGGACTGTCACCTTCTTCTTCTATCTGAACAGTGTCAAAGTTGCTGTAAGCTTCCTCTTCCATTTGAATACTATCACTGTTGCTGTAAGCTGCTTCTATCTGAGCAGTGTCAAAGTTGCTGTACACTTCCTCTTCCATCTGAATACTACCATTGTTGCTGTAAGCTTCTTCCATGTGTATATCACAACTATGGTACACATCTTCCATTGGACTGTCACCTATTAGCTGTTAGAAAAAATATTAAGCATTAAAACAAGTAAGTAATTTCAAACACAAATCATTAAGCAAATCATTACCTTTTTCACATAGTATAGTCGGTCCTTTACTATAATACATTTCTGCTTACTGGCATGCACGGCAGACTCCTCATCCTTGTATTCAATGGTAATTTCTCCACTGCTCGTGATAAGCACGGACACTATATCACCATATGTTGCAAACATGGTGAATATATCCCTTTTTGTGTGTATAGGGCATATATACCCACTTATCTACGATTAAAGATATCATTCAAGTGTTAGAGTTCAAAGAAAAAACAAAGTTAAAGAGCAACCATTAACCGAAGTAGACAGAAAGATATGCCTAAAGACAAAAGGCCTGAAACTAATGGTTATCCTATGGAGGTTCTTACTAGTTACTACACATTGGTCTTACTAGTTCGTACGGGGTGTTACAATATCCCCTCCTTGGGAACATTCGTCCCCGAATGACACTCTCAAACTAGCAGCCCAACAAGCATGTAATCATCAAAGTGATGTACAACTCAAAAACACACCACACACAATGAGCATCATTTCAAAAGGAGGAACTTAAACTCCAATTCAACATAGTCAATGCAAATATAAGAAAGTAGGAACTACATCTATCAATCTATATTCATGACATTATCATGTTTAGTTATGTTCAAGGAGGAACTACCTTCTCCTAGTCATAACATACTCATATGCCATCATAAAGCTCATATGCAAGTTTCCATGTTCAATAGCACTCTTTCAAGGAGCAACTTCTCAACTCCTCACTAAGACATGCTCATATCTTATTTTCATGAAGTACAATAGATCACTTATAACCAATGCACTACAACATGAGGGAAACAACTCACACAAACTCATCTTTATTCAAAAACACAAGTTTTTATGGAAATGCACAACCCTCATTAATTCACATCATGAAGTCAAGTATGCCATATCACACACAATGCACAGAAGAAAGCTGCTGATACATTGTCCAGAGTCCCTGCCATTGAATTGGCTGCCTTAACATATCCTTCTTGAAACCTTGCCATTCCCTTCCTCCTACACCCACTAACTCTCCAATCCTAGATATTACTAAGCCCCTTTTTTCCCAGCTCCACTCAAGATTCTTCAGCGTGGGATGATTTTAAAAGGTTGCAATGCTGTCCTTCAATGGCTCATCCAATGGGATGGTATTCCAGTTGAGCATGCCAATTGGAGGATGTCAAAGCTAAATTTCTAACATTCCTTCCTTGAATGTAAGGAAATTTTTCAAGAATCCAGATAGAATATACAACAGAAATGGGAAAACGCAGGAATGAAAGGAGTTCTAACTATAAAAAAACAATCTTTATACTATCTTTATACAGGAAAAAAATCTAAGAAAAAATGATACCTGGATAAAATTGTTATTATTCATCTTGTATCTTCTGGACTTTGGATTTTGGGAGAGTCTTGATTCTCCTTTTTGATCCAAGAACTTCTTATTCTTTCTCTTTCTCTTTCTTTTTTTTCTTTTTTTCTGCGTGCGTTTTTTTGAATTAGGGCGGGATACTAATTTATAGTAATTTTCAGTAATAATAATAATAATAAAAAGAAAATGAAGACTTTTAAAACTTGTGGTCCAAAATGAATAATAGAAATTTGTGTGAATGTAAATCATTTCATTAAAAATAAAATAAATATTTTATAATTAAATTATTACTTAATATACAAATGTATAATTCTTTTTGGGACTTACTAAAAAGCAAAATAAGTCACATAAATTGAGACAGAGGGAGTAATTATTATTATTATTAAATAAACAAATAGTTATATTTTATTATTAAATAAATAACCAACTGAAACACGCGAGCTGTTGTAAAGAGCCATAAATTTAGTGGTTCTTTTGAGTTTTTGGGGTTAATGGGTTTTGGGAGTTCATTGGTTCTTTTGAGTTTTGGGGTTTATGGGTTTTGTGAATTTATTGGTTTTTTGAGATTTTTGAGTTTTGGGATATTTTTGGTTCATTTGAGTTTTGGGAATTTTATTGGTTCGTTTGAGTTTTAGGGTTTATGGGTTCTGGGAATTTTTTCGTTTGAGTTTTGGGGTTTATGGGTTTAAGGAATCTGTGAGTTTTTTCAAATTTTTTTGAGTGCTAAGTGAAAATGATTACAGAGAAGAAGAAGGGAGTATCGAGTTTCTATGAGTTTCATAGTTTTCTTGATCCGGGATGTCCGATTACGCCCATGGGCCCGTTTCGTGATAATATTCGGTATTTTCTTCAGGAATGTGCTGAGGTTGAGGAGTATACAGTTGAAGGAATGCCAATTTGGTGTACGTTTTTGGTTCATAAGAGTAAAGGTGTGCTGATTCCTCTTTACACCATTGAAGAGAATGTGAAGAGCTCTGTTAGAACTTTCTGTGATCAATGTCGATGTGCTGGTAAGTGTTGAATTTGAATACCCTTTTGGCTGTTTTATCGATTTTTGAAGTTGGGTTTTGGAAATTTAGTGGTTCTTTTGAGTTTTTGGGGTTAATGGGTTTTGGGGATTTGTCGGTTCTTTTGAGATTTTTGAGTTTTGGGGTTTATGGGTTTTGAGAATTTATTGGTTCTTTTGAGTTTTGGGGTCTATGGGATTTTTTTTGGTTTGTTTGAGTTTTGGGGTCTATGGGTTTAAGAAATCTGTGAAATTTTGGTTTTCAGGTTGGAGTCATCATCTTGTTTCGAAGAGGAAGTACCATTTAATTATACCAGCTGATAGTGAATGGAAAGAGCATCTTGATATGGTGTTTTTGATGATCAAACTCACATTTTGCATGGTTTGATTCATTCTAATGGATCTGGGCATTTGATTTCACTTAATGGAATTGAGGGTGGATCGAAATATCTCTGTGGCCGTGAAGTAATGGATCTCTGGGATTGTATTTGCACGAATTTTCGAGCTCGGTAATGAACATTTCTCTATGATTTTAAGATGTCTGATTCTGTTTTGAATGTATTAGTTAAGTTCTTGAAATATGTTCATCTGTTTTTCTAATAAGGAAAATCACTGTTGAAGATGTATCCAGGAAGCATATGATGAATTTGCGCTTGTTGTATGGGGTTGCTTACGGGCATACATGGTTTGGCCGGTGGGGTTACAAGTTTAGCCATGGAAGTTTTGGGATAATGGAACACCACTATGAAGAAGCTATTGAAATGCTAAGCTCAATTGAGCTTGATCAGGTGATTGATGATTTCAGATACATCAGTAGATCCAATGTTATGAAGCAGGTGATTGTTTGTTATAGAGGTTTGAGCAACACTCCTTTGATCACGGTCCGTGACCTCTTCAGGTTCATTCTTGCTGTCAAGTCCTGCAATTCAGTTAAGGAGAAGCCAAATGGTGCTGCTCCTGTTGTACGAGCCTGTTCTTCATGATACTTGATGAGAAATGCTGCATCAAACAAGTCTGTGGGGTAGGAAAAATCGGTGAGGTATAGGAAGTTTTCAAATGTTGCAGCATCTCTTGACAGTAGATGGCCAGTGAGGAGACTTGAGTTCATTGCAGATGTGATTGTTGAGGCGTTGAAAAGAGAGAAGCAATCAGATTTGGGAGTTGTGGGATGAGTAGGCAAGAGGCGCGGGATGCTGTTCTTCTCCATGTTGGCGATACAGGATTGATTGATTATGTGGTAAATCAATGAATAATGTGATTATTGGAGGCTCTGTAGTTCATCGTGCAGTGAACCGAGCCACGACGGTGTTGGAGTACACGATTCTGGAACTTCGGAATTGTGATCAGCCTGAACAAGAAAAGCTCCCTGAGCCATTTCAGGACTATGATGTTAATCTTGGAACTGATGCGTACAGTGATGTTTTATGCTTGTATAATAATCTTCTTTTGAGCTTCGCACAATCTGATGAGTTAAGCCTTGCTGTTAGGATAGTATTGGATAACAAGCAATTTTTGAAGGAATGGCCATTTAGTGATGATCCAGATGATAGCTTGTTGAGGTTCATTTGTTGCATTTTGCCAAATTCTAATGGGTTGGAAGCTGTATTTACAAAGGGATATCCCCCAGGAGAGGTGGTTGAAGTTCCGCTACACTCAATAATTGGTGATCTGAAGATAGCAGTTGAGTCTGCAATGAGGGACACTTACAATTTGATGATAACAGATATTGCAGGGATGGAGCAACTGGAAGATTATGAAGTGTAATTCTGATCGTAGGAAAGTTATTTGATAATCTACTTTGTGCAAAATCCAACGTCAATCATAAGCATAGGATAAGAGCACAGCACTTCTCTTCCGACCAAGTGGTTGGGCTTTGAATAAGGAAAGTGGGAAAATCCAGTGTTGGCTGCTGGTGAAGGGTAGTTTATCAATTCATTACAAGAAAATCAATGTGTGGGCCTTTACTGATATAAAGGGAGGGGCAAATATCATGTTTAAACAAGAATAATTCTTTTTTTTTCATCCCATGTTAAGACATCTTATTAATTCTAGAAGTGATTAGAAGCTAAGTTGATTAAAATGAAGTTAGTTGTAACAGAATATCCTGTAAAAGTTAGTTACTAGAACAGAGTTAGTTACAAAACGTGTTGTATAAATAAGCTATAAATGAATGATGTGTGATATATGAAAAGATTCTCTCTTCTTCCTCTTCTGAAAATTCTCTCTGTACTGCTATGAACAAATTCATCAATATGAATTAACATGGTATAAGAGCAGGGTCCGTCTCACCCGATGTTGGGCCCCCAAAATCAAAATTGCCCTCACGCCCAATCAAAATTGCCCACGTGCTCTTAAAGAATGACAAAAGTCCCACATCGGTGGTTAATGAGATGGGTGGACTTCTTATAAGGCTTGGGCAATCCTTCTCCCTTTGAGCTAGCTTTTGGGGTGTGAGTTAGGCCTAAGACTTAATTTAACATCACTGGCAGCAATTCGCTAGTAACAGTGCTCGCAATCCACGATAATACGATCGCATTACACTTCTCCCATTGTTCCTCCAGTACTCCTTTGTAAGCTGCCTTCATACATGATCCATCAATTAATCCAAGTTTTCCTTTTCCTCTTAAGGCCAGTTTCATGGATCTACTCCACAAGGCATAGTTTTCTGGTCCTGTCAACTTGATTGGGACTAAGATCACTCCAGGTGCATCTGATGCTTGAAGATATAATGGATGATTGTGATTCAGGGATGTGACTTCATTTGTTGCCATTGACGCTGCTTCATCAATCACCATTGATGCCTCTTCAGAAGCTTTCTTTACTACTTCTTCTCAGTATATATTCTTATCTTCTTCTATGCAGATCGACCCTCACGATCTTGGATATTGCCAGAGCCTTGAGGTTTCAAAGCTCTCTTCCTATTCATTTTTGGGGTGAATGTGTTAGGACAACTGTATACTTGATTAACAAATTACCTACTGAGGTGCTTGGGGGTAAATCACCTTATGAGATGTTGTTGCAGAAAGTTCCTAGCCTTGATCATTTAAGAGTATTTGGATGCTTGTGTTATGCTGCTCAGTTGCCAAAAGGAGACAAGTTTGCTCCTAGAGCTAGAACGGCTGTCTTTCTAGGCTATTCTGAAACGAAAAAGGGATATAGATTGTATGATCTGGTTGATAATGTATTTTTCGTCAGCAAAGATGTCACATTTAGGGAATATATTTTTCCCTACCAAGAAAATTCTGCCTCAAATGAACCTGACATGTTTGAGTTAGCCCACTCAGAATTGATATCTCATATTTCCACTAATGCTGCTGATCATTCTACTGAGTGCAATATTGCTCCTGTTTCTGATCACAGTACTGAGAGTAGTGATGTTTCAATGCCTGAAGATCTCACCACAACTGATGAAGTTGAGACTTCACAATCTGCAACATTGCCCATTCACCTCAATCATCAGTCTAAGTCAAAACCTTCTAGAACTGTTTAGCCTCCTGGTTGGCTTAGTGATTACATAACCACTGCCAAACCATCTGCAAGTTGTTCCTATCCTATTTCTGATTGCCTTCAATACTCTCATTTATCGACATCTTATCAGGCCTACTTAGGATCCTTCTCCCCTCAGAGTGAACCAAAATCCTTCAAAGAAGCATCTCAAGATGATAAATGGATTGCAGCTATGACTGAAGAAATTTGTGCCTTGGAAAGTAACCAGACTTGGGAGGTAATTGCCTTACCACCAGAAAAACAAGCTATTGGTTCTAAATGGGTATTTAAGATCAAACATAAAGCTGATGGTTCTGTAGACAAGTACAAGGCTAGGTTGGTAGCCAAAGGATACACTCAAAAGGAAGGATTAGACTACCATGAGACCTTCTCACCTGTTGCAAAAATGGTGACAGTACGGACTCTCATTAGTATTGCAGCCTCCAAGGACTGGCCTCTGCTACAAATGGATGTTAATAATGCTTTCCTACAAGGTGATTTACATGAAGAAGTATATATGTCTTTACCTCAGGGTTTTCACAGACAGGGGGAGACTAGAGTATGTAAACTGTTGAAATCTTTATATGGCTTGAAGCAAGCTTCTAGACAATGGAATATCAAATTGACTACTGTTTTATTGGAAGCAGGGTTCACACAGAGCTCACATGATCATTCACTATTCATTAAACAATCTGACAGTGATATAGTTATAGTCCTTGTCTATGTTGATGACTTACTAATCACAGGGAACAGCCAGTACCTAATTGATGATACTCAGAAGACTTTGCACAACAAGTTCAAGATTAAAGACTTGGGACAACTCAAATATTTTTTGGGAATTGAAATATTAAGGTCTGAAAAGGGAGTTCTACTTAATCAAAGGAAGTACACCTTAGAGTTACTTTCCACAGTAGGATTAGGAGGAACCAAACCAGCTTCTACTCCCATGGAGATGAATGCAAAGCTGACTACAGTAGAGTATGACTCAGTAGTTGGAAATAATGATGATCCTGAGTTAACTGATATACACAGCTACCAGCAGTTAGTGGGGAAACTGATCTATTTGACGATCACCAGACCAGATATATGTTTTGCAGTCCAAGTTCTCAGTCAATTCATGCAACACCCCAAGAGATCACATTGGGATGCTGCACTCAGAGTTCTCAGATATCTCAAAAAGGCACCTGGACAAGGGGTGTTACTAAAAAAGGGGCCAATCACAAGCTTAACAACATATTGTGATTCAGATTGGGCAGCTTGCCCCAACACTAGGAGGTCTGTGACAGGATATGTGATTCAACTTGGAGACTCTCTGATTTCATGGAAGTCAAAGAAGCAGCATACTATCAGTAGAAGCTCAGCAGAGGCTGAATATAGGAGTATGGCAGGCACAGTAGCAGAAATCATTTGGTTAGTTGGACTGCTTAGAGACTTAAAGATAGACATTATCACTCCAGTTAAGTTGTGTTGTGATAACAAGGCAGCTATGCAGATTGCTTCTAATCCAATCTTCCATGAGAGGACCAAACATATTGAAATTGATTGCCATTTTATAAGAGAAAAGCTCAAGGATGGTCTGATCAAGCCAGAGTATATAGGGACTAAATCTCAATTAGCAGATTTGCTTACAAAGGGTTTGGGGATTATGTAGCATGAACTTCTGCTTTCCAAGCTAGGAGTCCTTGATATTTTCCATCCTAGCTTGAGGGGGAGTATTAATTCTAGAAGTGATTAGAAGCTAAGTTGATTAAAATGAAGTTAGTTGTAACAGAATATTCTGTAAAAGTTAGTTACTAGAACAGAGTTAGTTACAAAACGTGTTGTATAAATAAGCTGTAAATGAATGATGTGTGATATATGAAAAGATTCTCTCTTCTTCATCTTCTGAAATTTCTCTCTGTACTGCTATGAACAAATTCATCAATATGAATTAACAGTAACAAAGAATATTAAGCATATAAAATATATACCATTGTGGTCTATGATATATCATCTGCAGAAGATTGTATATTTTGGTTAAGTACTTGAAGCAATAATGATAATTAAACCTTAATGATAATGATTAACATATCCTTAAAAGTATGTGGGGCCAAAAATATCCTTTCGCAGCTTCATTTATTTTTTAAAATTGTTTTTGCACCAAAAAATCAGAATCATAATGATCTTATGCTTAATCTCGACCTCAAATTATCTATCGTGATTCTCTTTTATATGTTCTTTCAAAAAATATTTATCAGGGATTTTAAAACTATTTTATTTTTCCCTGATATTTGAATGAACATAACATCACCCATAACTGTAAGGATAAAATGAAATAATTATATCTTAAACTTCTAAAATGTTAAATAATATAAAATAACTATTTTTAAAAATTACGAAAATTAATTTGAGGCCAAGAGAATAATATATGTCCCTATCAGGCTATACTTAACCACTCTAGAAACTTTTCAAATAGTTTGATATGTTTTCACATGCAATATTCAAAAAGATGTAAAGTACAAATTTTAAGGGTTTAACTTACATACGTAAAGAATTTTTTATGCCATTAAATTATAAATAAAGAAACCTAGAAATAGCTAGCCTCCATAAAAAGGCTAGATTAATTAGTAATTATCTTGTAATAAAGCAAGTAAGTTATTACTGTAGTTTTTAAATATATAAACAAAAATTAAAAATTTTACATCCAAATTTTAATCGAACATTAATTAGTTTGACCCTCATATTTCGAAACAAATTTAGATGGAAAGGGTATGAAATAGAGAAATCAACCACATGATCAATAATATACATAATTTAAAGACATTATTAGTTTATTACTTGTAATTAGAAACAAACAACAAACTTAGGAAAATGTGACTTTTGTTAAACCCACCCCCCCCCCCCCCAACCCCATAATTCAACCACCATATTTTCTATGGGAATCTTTTTGGAGATTGAGATTTATACAAGATTTGAAAAAGATGACAAAAGCTTAATAGTTGTCACCAACCATTTAATTTTTAAACTATAGTATATTTTTGTTAAAAGGTGATCTTTGATCTTGTTTACTCTACAAAATCAATCATTGGTTATTTTGAAGGAATTTTATCCCTTTTTTTTCAATAAAATTTGAGGGGCCCAATTTTTCTTTCTATTTATATAAGGGGATTATTTGACATAAAATTTCATTCAAATAGTTCTCATTTTCTTGCTTTTGTGCAATATATTCATATTTTCTTGAAAATAAAATATCAAAAAATAATAAATATGGCCATTGTTGAGCTATCAAAAATTGCAAATTCAGATACTCATGGTGAAGATTCACCATATTTTGCAGGATGGAAAGCTTATGATGAAGATCCTTTTGATGAAGTGCACAATCCATGTGGAGTAATTCAAATGGGATTGGCTGAAAATCAAGTAAGTATAAATTGTTTTCTCGTACAAGTTAAACTTTTAGATGATACAGTCTTGCAATTCAACATAATATTAGAGTCATCAGGTTGAAGTCTTGAGTTCAAATCTTGTTGATATTCATCATCCCTTCTTTCATTCTAGGGTGACATTCGAACCATTTATTTTTTTCTCGGCTTGAAATGGAAGTAAGTTTGAATAGTATCTTAGAATATCATCTCTAGGGTATATTAAAAAGAATTTTTACGTGTTTGATCATGAAAAAAATTCAGGCTCATACGTTGAAGAGCGTATTTGAAGATATAATTAAGCAAACCTAATGGTTCTACTCTTTGAGTCGAGGGTTTATCGAAAATAATCTATCTGCCTTCACAAGATAGGAGCACAATTGCGTACACATCATTGTCCCCAGATCTCACTTGTGTAACTACACTGATATGCATATATATATGTTATTGTAAAACCATACTACGTACCTTGTCTAATAACAAAAACTTATAGATGAAATGATAACACAATTTAATAAAATACTGCTCATACTCTCTTAAAATGTTATCACACTCACGTTAAATCCTCCAAAAATATAGTAACTCATAACATTTTCCAAGAGTCCGAACAAGCTAATAAATATTCTCATTTTTTGTGTATAGGTATCATTTGATATGGTGGAAGAGTACTTGGAAAAACATTCAAAAACAATTAATTGTGGAAGTGGAATTTCTAACTTCAGAGAAAATGCTTTATTTCAAGATTATCATGGATTATATTCATTTAGAAAATCAATGGCAAAATTCATGGAAAAAATAAGAGGTGGAAGGGCAAAATTTAATCCAGATAGAATTGTTATTACAGCTGGTGCTACAGCTGCTAATGAATTATTAACTTTTATTTTAGCTGATCCTGGTGATGCCTTGCTTGTTCCAACTCCTTACTATCCAGGGTAAGTAATATTATTTATAGTAATTAAATTATTTTATCCAAATAATTATTAGTTACTATAGTATATATATTTTTATAGGGAAAAGAGTCAAAGATACTTGTTTACTATTTAAAATATCTTAAATTCAATATATGTCATACTTTGTCGTCATGTATATCCTGATCATCTTGTAAAGGTAATGGTAAATCGGTCAAAAGTAAGAGGTATGAAGGGAAGAGCTATAGGAAATTTCTCGATTTACTCAAAGAGGTGAATTGGGTCCTGATAAAGATATGTAAAAAAAATTAGTCCAGATACGCGTATTTCTAATCCTAAATGCAAGTAGGAATATACAAATTATCTTCAAAAAATTACATATTGAATAGAAGGTGTTGAATTCTCTTAACCTTTTAATCTGATGCATTTTTTTCTTTTTATTTTGAATCCTCTTAAGTGAAAATTATGATTTTGACACTGTATGAAACACGAATAATCTGAAAGTATAACGAAAGATAAAATTAAGATATTTCGTATAGTAGAAAAGTAAATTTGAACATTTTCCTCTATTTCTATTCACTCACAATCTAAGTTGTTATGATGTTTTTACCAATAACTTATGATTCTATTTTATTTTATTTTTTTACAGATTTGATAGAGATTTAAGGTGGAGAACAGGTGTAAAAATAATTCCAATTCATTGTAACAGTTCAAATAATTTCCAAGTTACACCACAAGCCTTAGAATCAGCTTATGAAGAAGCAAAATCCAAAAAAATTAAAGTTAGAGGAATACTTATAACAAATCCTTCAAACCCTCTAGGTGCAACAATCCAAAGATCAAATCTTGAGGGTATTCTTGATTTCGTGGTTCGTAAAAACATCCATCTTATCTCTGATGAAATCTATTCTGGCTCAACATTTTGTTCCTCGGAATTCGTGAGCGTAGCTGAGGTTTTGAAATCTAGAGATGACGTGGACTCAGAGAGAGTCCACATCGTTTATAGCCTTTCGAAAGACTTAGGTCTCCCTGGATTTCGAGTTGGTACAATTTATTCATACAATGACAATGTTGTTACAACAGCTAGGAGGATGTCAAGTTTTACGTTGATTTCATCTCAAACACAACAATTGTTGGCATCCATGTTGTCTAATGAGGAATTTACGATGAATTATATTAAGACGAATCGCGATAGATTGAGGAAGAGATATGAAAAAATTATTGATGGATTAAAGAGTAGTGGAATTGAGTGTTTGAAAGGGAATGCAGGATTATTTTGTTGGATGAATTTGAGTCAATTATTGGAAAATTCAACAAAAGAATGTGAATTGGAACTTTGGAATTCAATTTTATGTGAAGTAAAATTGAATATTTCACCAGGATCATCATGTCATTGTTCAGAGCCAGGATGGTTTAGAGTTTGCTTTGCTAATATGAGTGAACAAACATTAGAAATTGCACTCAAAAGATTACATAATTTCATGAAAAGAAGAACACAAAAAAGGGATTAACTTTCTTCTTTAGACCAACAAGGGTTATGTAGTGGTGAATCCAGATTAATCGGGCCCTAATAGAGGTATCGAACATCAAATGGATCGGACCCTAATACAGTTATCGAACAGCAGATCAGAAAAAAAAAAACTTTCTTCTTTAGTTCTTTTTGGTTTGAGGGGGAAAAAATCCAATTTTGATTGATGTTGGATTAATTCTCTAATTGATGTTAATTCCAAGGATTTGGATTTTTGTCCTCATATAATTGTACATCATTATTGAATTCAAGTTATATATAGAATTACTTCTTTAGTTCTATTTTATATGATATTGTCTTTACTATCTTTTAAAAAAAAAAGACATGATTCTATGTGTTTGGAATTTATTATTGATCTTTAATTTTTTATGTTATTCCTAATAATATGATTTTATAGTTATCACGTATAATAACATGTTTAAATTACATTAGTGTTACTTTTGGCGTAGGGGTGAATCTATTATTCTAATTATGGGTTTATGTGAACTTAACAACTTTGGTCAAAGCTCGTACTATATATTAATAAATTGACATAATATATAAATATGTCTAATTTTAACTTAGCTTCAGCTGTTGTCTAGACCCTTCAACTTAGAATGTACACAAATAGACACTTAAACTTAGAATGTACACAAATAGACACTTAAACTTGTATAAAATTGAACAAATAGACACATTCATCCTATATGACAAATTTGTGTCTCATGTTTCGCTTTTCAAATATCAAATTATGTAAACTTTAATTGGTATTTTACAATATATTGTCTCATTAAATTAATATGACAATCGATTCCGTAAAAGATGAGATTGACAATCAACTAAAATTTCATCTTTGTGAGATCGTCAATATTATACCAAAAGCGTCTTTATTAGAGTATATCAAATCAGTATAGCTATACTATCGTCTATCGTTATTATTCTTCTGGTGTAACAAATCAATTTATTAAAAGTAAATATTAAGTAATTTATTTTTTCCTTTACTTTGTTGATGTCAAACCATGTTCCATATATTCAATAGAAAATTCTTTCAATCAAAGTTATAATTTATACACAAATTATAGAAAAAGTCAAAGTTGAACCCCAAAACTCCAATTTGTTTGGCTTTTTTCATAAATTTGCGTCATTGCCGTGTTGTTGTTCTACCAAACACTTTAAACGTGGCATAAAAATAAAGTTTAATCCTCAGACGAGGTATTTATGAAATTTGTTTTTACAATTTTCGTTAAAAAAATCATTTTCTATAAACTTGTTTTTCTACCTATAAAATATATTTTTCAAAATATTTTAATCAATTAAATATAAAAAAAATGAAAATATTTCCTCCGTACCAAATACACCCGATGATATTATGTCTCTTTCTCTTGTATTATTACTTTGTCTTTCATGTGAAATCAACGATTTTCAAAAAGTGCACAGACATAGTTGACGCCACAAATAAATATATAATCCAATCCTTTATCTTGGCTTTTATCCGAGGTCTGTAATTTGAATTCATGCCACATAGAATCCCTTTGGGAAAACATTCCTTATCAATAATTTTTTCATAGGCAGATCAACTCGAAGTTCAAACCCTAACGAGGATAATAAAGAGTTTAGACTTCAGATCACTCTGGACTCTTTTGCAAAAACTATTTTCATTTATTATATTTTTGATTTTCAGCTGGTGTTCAATATCTACATTGAAGATCAATCATCCGGATTCACATTGTGTATGACGACTTCATTCGGGGGGAAGCACTCCCTACTTAAAACAATTTTATACACAAGATTCAAACTCGAAACGAAAGACCTCTTCATTAACAATGGTCAAATTACCACTAACTCATAGTGATAGTGAAGACAAATGATCCCTCTAATATAAAGTCTTCAAAAAAATTCAAACCAATCAGAGTCGTACAAATCAGTACCTCATGTGCCTCGTGAGTTGCAAAAATCATAGTATAAATTGATTGATTTCTAAAAAATAATAGTAATACAAAAAAATTCCAATCATCCATAGACTAAACTGAAATCCTCATCTGCCAACCAACCTACTGCACTAATTAAAGAAAAACTACTATTATTTATCCGTTCATTTTTATTTGTTCAATATTAACTTGACATATTTGATCTTAAAAAATGATAAACAGAATGACAATGTTATTATATCTAGGATAAAATAAATTTAATACTTTGATTAGGGACTATGTGAGATATTGTGTTTCAATTTTTCTAAATTGAACAAGTAAAAAATGGACATCTATTTTTAAAACATATTGGGCAAGTAAAAGTGGACGAAAAACACTAGGTGATTCTTCTCACCTGTTCCAAGTCCTAACCTTGGTGGACAGAGTTCCAGGTACTTATTGCTGGTGGAAGGTGACAAGTATTCCATAAAATTAGTCAAGGTGCGCAAAAGCTGACTCGAATACCACTGTCATATAAAAAAAGTAGATGAAGAAAGTACTAATTAGCAACATCAATTGTTTACATGGAATTTATTTTGCAAAAACAGTTGTTACCCTCAATCAGAAAGAGAGTCTTGACATAACTGATAAAGTTATTGTCATATAATGATCAAGAAATCACCGGTTCAATAAGTTATGAAAATAATCACTCGTAGAATTACCTGATATAAAATTGTAACGAAAACTTTATTGCACCGACCGATTGACCATTTTTAGTTGCTACATCAATCTGAAAACAGCTAAGTGTACATCAAGAAAAAATTGTTGCATGCGTAGAATAATATGATGGTCCAAGATTTTCTTGGTACCAATAACACAGCATTAAATAGTGGTACCAAAAGCTATTTAAATTGTACTATAAGACTCATAATTTTTGGCCTTTTCTAGCCCAAAAATGATGGAACAAACACAGCTATAAATATTTGTACAAAAAGCAATATAGATAGTACTTTAAAGTAGCAATAATGTGAAGTGTAGTGTCAACTTGGGCATATGTTATTGGATGAGTAATTTCTTTGCCCTTCTATTATAGACACCTGTATTTTACAATAGAATTTTTTGGATACATGTATCTACTTTTTTAATTTGTTTAGTAGACAATAATTTTCATACTTTTTATAAAAATAGGAAAAGAGCTTGCTTCACCAAATTTCCAATTTTGATAACCAAAGTAATTTATATTGGCCCCGTGCGAAGCATAGGCTTGCCCATCTAGTACAATAAGATTTATAGGTTAAAATCAAAATAATTTACATAAATTTCATAGTGTTAAGAGTTAAGTACATTATTTTTCTATTTTTTTAAAATTATAAAAAATCCTTAAAATTTATGGATTTCGAATACATTATTAGACTTTCGGATACATCAGCAGACATCCAGATACATAGGGAGGGATGTATCAGAGAGGGGATAAGGAAGTATCAGGGAGGGGATATGATATCTAGATACATAGGGGAGGGATGTATCAGAGAGGGGATAAGGATGTATCAGGGAGGGGATATGATATCCAGATACATAGGGGAGAGATGTATTCGAGAGGGGAGGGATGTATCAGAGAGGGGATGTATCCGAGAGAGGATAAAGATGTATCAACGAGAGGGGAGTGATGTATCCGAGAGAGGATTTTTGAATTTTTTAAAAATGGTCCAGAACTTGAGAGATTATGATAAAATAAGATGTGTATTAAAACAAATTTTCCTTAAAACCTCGCTAACAAAACGTTGCATGACAACATGAGTTATGAAATTATGATTTAAAATTATGATATAAAATTACATTGATATGAAGTATTGAAATTTTATTTGCACGTGTAATTGAAATTTCTTAGTTGTATTTTTCTTTTTCATGAACATGAAAACCTATCATAAATTATGAAAGTTATCATAATTTCTTCAATTCTTACACAATCTTCTCATATGAGTAAATCATAATTTATAAATAAGGCATCGGAGTATTTTAAATACCGCATTGTTAATCACATATCTTCATATTTCTTTTACAAATAAATATTTGCAATTCTAAGTTTTCATATACACACAACTTTGATATAATTTTCCCACATGACATACACAATCTTATCACGCCTAGCATGCGCCTTTCTTTTTTTTTACAAAATTTAAAATGATATTTTTTTTTCAAAATATAAACTGAGAGTCAAATTTTACATTTAAAGAAAAAAAATTGAATCCATGATTTGAAATCCTAAAATCACATTTTTTTTCCGTGTGTGGAGAATTTGATATTTAAAATCATGTCCAAATGCTGATTTGAAATTATGAATTCATATTGTATGTCCAGACGCAAGCTAACTATGAAAATTGAAATCTCAGAAGACAAAATATTTAATCACGATCTAAAATTTTATAAACGTTAGACGACAGACTACTAACAACCCTCCATGTTGGGCCCTCTCTGATATTTGGGTTAAAGTACCATTGGAATGTGGGAAAATTAGCAATTAAGTCATAATACCTAACATAATTAGTTAAAATAACAACACTTTAAAATATTTATTTAAAATGGCAGAATGACAATATTTTTATAAAATAATATGTATTCAGATTTTAATAGTTAAAATTAATTTTATTTAAGGAAAGAGTCCTATATTGGATCAAATTAAATACCAATAACCGTTTAAAGAAAAAAAAATTAAACCAATACACATTAACCTTTTTTCAACTCCATTCACGTTTCTTCCCCACTTTTCACGTTTCTTCCTCACCACGTTTCAAGTTTATCTTTCTTCAAGGTGCTAAATTGGTGTTCATCAAGAAATCTTCTTTATTGTTAAACGAAATCTATTTATTAATTCAAGCAGATTTCTCAATTGACAAGGTAATTTCCATTATTCATTTTGATTTATTTTGATTTGATGTTGAAATCACCGATTCTATATATTACGGATTTCCAGTCAAATTTTCCAATTTTTATGTGATTTTGTTTAGTTATTCATCAAATAGTTATGATTTTCAATTTTTTTTCCAATTTGTTTTGTGATTTTCTTTTAATTTTTCAGATTTTGTAGAATCTAGAAATTCATATGTATGTTTATTTTGTTTGATATTTAATACATTCTAATTTTTGATAATTTCGAAATTCAAATTATCAAAAAAATTATTTTCATATTTGAGATTTAGTAGATTATAGTAATCTACATTAGCATACATACATCATATATTGTTTGATTTTTTTATACATTCATATTTAATTATTTCAAATTTTACTTATAGGGTTACTAATGCACAAGTAAAGACGGATTCAGATTCGATTTTGATGAAAAAAAACATTAAAAAAAAACACAGTAGATGAAGAAGAAGAAGAAGAAGAAAGACAAAGCCAAAGAAGAAGGTTGCAAAATTGTATTCAT
Source organism: Solanum piurae (assembly GCA_029582685.1). Classification (NCBI taxonomy): domain Eukaryota; kingdom Viridiplantae; phylum Streptophyta; class Magnoliopsida; order Solanales; family Solanaceae; genus Solanum; species Solanum piurae. The sequence goes on along the minus strand of JAJOOO010016567.1, from coordinate 9,797 downwards.
ACCACAATTGTATTCGTATTAATTTTTGTTTGTCAATTGTTTTTCTTTTACTCATCATTTGTATTTTTATTTTAAAACATTGTATTTATTTTTTAGTTTGTAGTAATTCAAATAGGTATATAATGTATTCGTCCCAATTCTATATATTATGATTGTATACATAATTTATACAAGTGTGACGAATACATTATAAGAAGGGAAATGAAAACTTATTGGTATTCATTTTTCCGTTTGAAATATAAAATCATACTGAAATACAACCTGATATTTGAAATACAAACTTAGCAAGACATATTTTGTATTTTATTTGGCTAAAACAATATAATTTTATGAATACATAATATATAAAATTGCGACGAATACATCACGAGAAGGGGAATACAAAATTATTGGTATTCATTCTACGTTTGATATACAAAATGATATTGAAATACAACCTGATATTTGAAATAAAAACTGAGCCAGAAAATATTTTATGAAAATTTAAAGTGAAATAATAATATAACAAAACTGGATATTGAAATATAAATACAATTTATTTTGAATAAACTTATTCTATGTATTATGTATTCATCGCAACTGTATTTTTCAATATCATTTCGATTTACAACTAATTTGTATTTATATTTTGGTATATACTTCACAACTGCCTTTATTTTTGTACTTGAACTAGAATGCCAAAGAGTTGTATTCATCATAAATCAATACCAACAATTTTTGTATTTTAAATTAGTTATACATATCATTAGGTATTCGAATACATTTCGGATGAACACATATTTAAAGAAGTTCAAACATTTAAATATCCAAAACAGAGTGCATTAGAAATTTTCCAACACTTCCTCTCATATAAGATATAAAATACAAACTATTGTTTTCAAAAAAAAAAATTGAAATTCTTAAGAACAAAGAAAAAAAAACGCTAGAGAGAAAAATGGCAACATATGCTCTTTCAAAAATGTAACTGATGTTAAATTTTAATTTTTTTTTTACCTTTTTTGAAATTTTCTGTTCTATGATTTTCACTATTCAGTTATTAATTATTTGTATTCTTTCAAATAATCAAAATAAAATAAATACATAACTCAACCTTTAACAAACTAAAATATTGACATTTTAAATAAATAGTGAAACTACTGCTAAGGAGTCCCATTAAAAGATAAAATTTTGCTGTTTTGAAAATTTTCCCTTGAAATGTTCTCATGATTCGGCCCATTAAATGTGATCTGTTGTAAATGGGCTAACAAAATAATTAAAAAGCCCATTAGAATTTGCAGAAACAATATTAGCTAAACTTATGAGTAAACATGTTTATTTGTATAATAGTTGGAAATAATTAGTAGGATATATAACTTTTTTTGTGTGAATATTATAACACAACAAGTGCATTTATAGGAGTAAACACGAATTGAAAAAGGATGTCATTTAAAATTAGAAAGATTCAGATCTACAATAAAAAGGTAAATTATAAAATAGTCTTTAAGTTATTTTTTCCAAGCGAACACATAAATATAATAAATTTATTTATGATTTAATATTCTTGACAAAGACAAATGACTACATGAGCAAACCAAATTTAACTACTGACGAATCTAATTAATTTGAGTGATTTAACAATCAGCTCAAAATCATAAAAATAAAATTAAAAAAAATATATTCTCAAGGTTATTATCCCATGCCCTTTAGTTTAGTAATAAATAATAAAAGCGCAATATATAATGTGTGAGTATATAGATATAACATATTCAAATTTTATCAAAGCTTGGTAATAAACCTAAACTAAGGGTATCACAAGTGAATTACTAGTTTTTTGTTGGTGCAAACTGTAATAATTGAAACTTCAGTGCTAAAGGTAGAAATTCCGCCATTCATAATTTTCTCAAAAGTCTCCATCAGAATATTTCATCTTCGGTTATCGGCGATTGAAGCAAAAATCGTAGATTTCATCCGCTGAACGAAAGGTAAATTTTTGAGCTCCATCTTCATACTACTGTGTTCTTTGATTCGTAGTTTTTTCCTGTTTTTTGCTTCATTTTTAGTGCAGTATTTTGTTATGAAATGAAATTGACTGAAATGGATAAAGAGGATTTGAATAGGCGATTCAGCTAGCTTGAGATTGAGGCGGAGTTGATTGATTGACTGAGTGATAGATTTCAACTTTTTGCTAATCAATTTCTGTCAGATCTCGTTGATTATTAGTCTAAATAGCATTCAGAGTGTGTGGCTTAGTGGTCAATGAAGTGAACGGAGAACTATGAGATCTCAGTTTTAAACTCTAGCAGGGATAAAAAAAAAATTGGTGATTTCTTGCCATCTATTCCAAAACCTGTTGCTGGTGGGAGATGACATGTATAATAATAACAACAAACCCAATGTGGACTGTAGTCCCAAAAGTGGGTATGAATGTGGTAGTGTGTGCGTAGACCTTACCCTACCTCTCGCAAGATTCTCGGCTCGAGTAAGGAACATTAGAGCAGCTAAAAGAAAAAGGAGGGTATAATAATGACAACAAACCCAGTGTAGGACTGTAGTCCCAAAAGTGGGGTATGAATGTGGTAGTGTGTACGCTGACCTTATCCCTACCTTGAGGAGGTAGAGAGGCATTTTTCGAAAGATTCTCGGCTCAAGTAAGGAACATTAGAGCAGCTAAAAGAAAAAGGAGGTGACAAGTATCGTGTGGAATTAGTTGAAGTGCGTGCAAGCTGATTTGAACATCACGGTTATTAAAAAAGAAAGTGTAAATAATAAGCACAAGATGTATACTTAGGCATGTGTATAAGAGATTGAATTTGTGGTAGGTTTATGTTTTGTGTTTTTTGGTGGGAGATGATTAGGGTTTTGGTTTATTGGTTTGACTCAGCTCTGACTGATGATGTTTGATTGTTGATTTTAGCTTTGATCTATGAGATGGAATCTGAACTAGCTAGGGAAGTGTCAGCTTCCATTTTGCGGGGTTTTGAGAGAACTTGTTTTTTGTCAATGAGAACACGAAAAGAACTGTTGTTGACTCAGCCATGTGTATAAGAGATTGAATTTGTGGTAGGCCTTATATTTGTGCTTTTGATGGGAGATGATAAGGGTTTTGGTTTTTTGGTTTGGCTCGGTTATGACTGTTGATGTTTAGCTTGATATGTGAGATGGATCCGAAATTAGCTAGGGGAAAAACATTAGCTTGCGTTTTGAGGGAAATTACTTGTAGTTTGTCAACGAAATAACGAAAAGATACTGTTGTTTCATCTTGTGTGCATTAAGATTCAAATGATTATATGCTGTTAAATGAGATGAAAATCTTGGATTGCCTGTTTTTAGTAGAGTTGTTGCCTTATTTATCTGGGAAAATATATCATTGAAACCCTTCGGGGTGGCCCAGTGGTTTGGGCTTGGGACTTCCATGTTGGAGGTCTCAAGTTCGAAACCCCTTGCCAGCGAAAGCAAGGGGTTTGCCTTCTGGGTCGAGCTCGTCGCACCGGGCTTGCCTAGTGCGGGTTACCTCTCCTATGTGGTTTGCAAGCTATTGCATAGGAGCGGGGTTTTTACCCTGTGCGCACCCAAAGGGTAGCGGCTGCGGGTTTCCCTTGTCATCAAAATAAAAATAAAAATATATCATTGAAGTTTTGAAGTGGGCCCGAGATATAGTAAAATAGATGTAGATGATTTCAAATGGATGGGATTGAGGCTCAGTTGATTGATTATTTGATGGATGTTTTGGAGTTGAGACTTGATTCTGTTCTTATTTTTAGAACATTTAGAATGAACCACGGAAATAGAGGTGTGATCCATTCTAGGTACATGTGTGAGCAAGTTTGATACTACTTGATCAAAAGCCTCATTCACTCCAGCTAACCTTTTGCTGTATTTTTCTGAGGGAATTGGTATGCGATATTTTGAACCTTTTTCAGGCTAGATCGTTAGTGGTTACCTATTTTAGTAAGTTGGTGGAATAAAATGGTTTTGGATTTGATTTGATTTGATGTTGTTTCTTAAATTGAAAAAAGTTGCAACATGAGGGGTGTACATCTGCTCTTCTTCCCCCCCTCTTTTTCTTTTTGGTTGGATAAATATAAGACTCTGGTGGCACAACTCTGAGACAATCTGTATAAAAAGTCCATCAAGCCTAGATCTAACCAACTTCTATATAATTGGGCATCTTCATCGTATCCGCCACTGAGCTAGGGCGGGTGTATTTTGGTCTGTTAGCTGGTTCGATGTTGATTTTATATCCTTAATTGTTGGGTCCAGGACTTTCTTGGGATTGATGGCTTCCAAGATTCAGCAACTGCAATCTAAGGCTTGTCAAGCTTCACAGTTTCTCTCTAAGCATGGTACTACCTACTACAAACAGTTGCTGGAGCAGAACAAGCAGTATATTGTAGAGCCACCCACTGTTGAAAAATGCAATGAATTGTCCAAGCAGTTGCTCTACACTCGCCTTGCCAGGTTATACTCTCTTCAGCCTAATTGTTTGATATATGTTGCTAAGCTTTTAGAATCAGTCATTGTTCTAAAAGAGTTCTGTAATAAGCAAGCAACTATCTGCTTTGACTTTTCTTCTAAATTCTAATTTACACATGAAAGTGAGTATTAGTAATTTTGGTTCCTTGGGTGATGGATTAGGTACACCAAATTGCTTTGATTTTACTGATGCAGAGTAGACCCTGGACTGCATCTTATAGTTCTTTTATATGATAGTTTTTGAAGTACAAACTTTTGTGCATCATAATGTTTGTGGTCTTTGTCAGTCAAACCAAGTAAATAGTAAATCCATAATCATAATCTCGTGTTAAAAAGCATCAAGTAGATTATGATTTACAGCAACGGTCATTAAATTCTCTGGTTAAAGATTATTATAGACAATTCTATGCTCTATAATAAAATGTTACTATGTGAACTAATCTTCTGCATGTAATGTAACATGGCCAAAGACATCATTATGTATTTAACACATATGCGCGCGCACACAAAAAAAAATGCCTCCCCTGTCTGAGATTTTATGATCATTTTTCCATAGAGCCAAATGGAGTGGTATGCATCTTTACATTTGAAATATTTATGAGTAGCTTACTGGATGTTATGAGTGTCGTTTGTCATTGAGCCTATTTTACTCCTTCCAGCATCCCTGGCCGTTATGAGTCATTTTGGAAGGAAGTCGACTCTGTCAAGCACTTGTGGAGGAACAGAAAGGAATTGAAGGTTGAAGATGCAGGCATTGCTGCTTTGTTTGGCTTGGAATGCTTTGCATGGTATTGTGCTGGTGAGATAGTAGGAAGAGGATTTACATTCACTGGTTACTATGTCTGAGATAACTCTTTCTCAAAAAAATGTCTGAGATAACAGTTTCTGAAAATTTGTTTGGGCAAATTGAACAACTGTAAGGTCTCTCTTTTCTATTAGGATGAGTTGAGTAACAGGGAATTCATACAACATTTTGTTTCCCAAGAGAGTTTTTGGATCTGAGAAATCCAGTGTTTAAATTGATGCAATAATTTGCTCGTCTTTGCTCATTTCATTCCCACTTCAGTGGAGAGGCTTAGACTGAACTTTGTAAAAGGTAACTTTATCTTTTGAGTGATAGTGCTGCTTATGACAATATCTGTCTTTGTTAGTGTTCCTTTTGTCGATGCGGGGAGTAGCTGACCCACCATATCTTATGTTGCTCCGACTCTTGAAAAATACATCTTGATGTGTGTGATCCTCCAAAAGCTATCCATTTTTGGAGGATCCGAGCAAGATAACTGGTTTGTCGGAGCTACAAAACCCAGTCTCTCCTATCATTTGTATCCCTCAGTACTTGGGAGTTCCCTGCTCTTTGCCCTTGTTCATCTTTTTTGTCTTGCATCAGGTAGGCTGCCTACGTTACACTATCTTTAGATACGACCTTACTTGAGAATCTGGGATCATGAAGAATGCTTTCTGCACCAGGCCGCCCATTTTTACTGGGCTTGCCTTACTAGCTGAACTATCTTTTCATCAAATCCCCCCCACCACCCCACCACCCCGCTACCCTCCCCTTCCACAACAACCAAAACCCGATCATTAATCCTTAAAGCTAGTTCATGAGGTGAGGGACAGTCTTAGATCACACGAGGAGACATATCTTTCCCTCAATCAACGTGTGGCGCTTAAACACATTCCACTCTCCACCGCTACACTACTTAACCTTTCGCTCACTCTCCCTTCATGACACAACTCAACCTTTAAAACACATTCGATCTCCACTTTTCCCATTCAATTCTCTAAACCTTTTGTTGGAGTTCTTTTTTTTGGTAGATAGACTGCAAAATACAATGGAAATCAATCTCACTCGAACTGCTCACCATCTTGTTCAAATTAAACTGTTATCATTATTATTTTTGAATCACGATTATAACATTATAAAGATGTGATTATTACAAACACTTATATTGTTGGCTCATGCTAAACACCAAGAAAACGTAATAAGTGGAAATGAAACAAAGACATTAACCTAATTTATCCTATTAAAGTGCTACCAATAAGCACCTGGCTTAATTGATTTGAGATTTGGTTGAAATATACATACCCCGAAGTAGGATTCATCAATAATGATCGTTTTGTAATTGGTTAGAGTTAATGCATATATATTATTGGATGTTTCCAATCACGCGTTAGCATGGTCTAAGGAAAGCCGTAGAAAAGAAAAAACAAAAAGGGGCGTTCCGAGAATCGAACTCGGGACCTCTCGCACCCAAAGCGAGAATCATACCACTAGACCAAACGCCCTTGTTGGAAAATGTTTCTGGATATTATTACAACACTAATTCATTTACGGATCGTAAAAATGATTCAAATGTTAACGATATTTTTATTAATTGCACCCGCCAATAGTGTTTTCAGAGTGTAGCCTTACAAGTTTTTTTTAATAACTCAAGCTAACATTGTGCGTACCTCTGTCATCTGCCATCAGCTCAAGTTTACCTAGTGTTTTTGCCTCTTGTAGTCAATTCTTCCAAAAGGTTGTTGGCACCTTGGTCAAGCCAAAGAGCATGACAAAGAACTCATAAACTCCATATCTTGTGGGTGAAGTAGTCTTCGAGTCATCCCCTTTACAGTCTTGACTTTCCAAAAATCCTACTTAACTGAAGTCTTGCTAGAGGATCAAAAAAGTCTATGACAAGATAAATGTGATAGTAGTTTCAAAAGTCACCTTGTAGTATCTGTCCTCGTGATTCTCTACGCACTTCATTATCTAGTCCTCATGGCTCTCTACACACTTCAATATCTATCCTTACATTTGAAATATGCTCTTGGAATATAGTAGTACCAAACATGGCCCTGTTGGGATGTCTTGTAACTCCCAAGATTTTTAAAGTAGGATTTCATATAACGAGTTCGTAAAACATATTTGCCAACAACCCAATGTTTCTGCATATAATCACTTTTCACTTGGTTTTGCAGAGTCTACTAGAGGTAATTTTGTTGTTGAAAATTATGACTACAGAGAACTAATCAATAAAAAATCCAGAGAAACAGAAGATAAATAGCATAAAATCTTGGTGAGAACTTTGAAACACGGAAATACTTGAGTATCATAAACAAAATTTAGCAGTCTCAAAGCACTAAAAGGGATAACAAAAAACACTAATGGTATCATCATTCTTCACTACAAAAGACAGTTTATTCCTCATCTTCGATGATCTTGGTACCAAGACCCTTCAAACCCTCTGCTGGGATCTCTGCAACAGTGACAAGAGAGTAGAGCTCCTCCTTTGCATCCTCGTCGTCATTCCTCTTGCGAGCAATACGAACTCTGATGCGTCTTGGAACACTTCGGATGCCCCTGCTCCAGATCTGCTTGTTGAGCTTCACATCCACTCTGACATCCTTTGTTCCCATAGCTTTCTGTGCAAACTTCCGGATCTCCTTGATGGCTGTAGGAGCCTTCTTTTTGAATGTGCTATTAATAATATAGCCAGTCTAATGTTAGCCAACGTCAACCAGGACATAAACCAAATTGTTTTGCCAACAAGTCAAAAGGGTGCTAGTAACACAACTAATACCAACTATCCAGAATCTAAAAGCAAGATTTAATATCGGGGCAACTAGAGCGACACCAAATAAAAACATGAATAAGAAAGGAAACACAAATAAACTGCAAAGAGGAACAATATGGTTCTGCTCTTACCATATACAATGCCAATAGGAAGTAATTTCTTATGGATTCAAGTTGGATATGTAATGGCATTACAGAAAACACAAATAGGACTAGAGACAGTACTACTGTAATCCCAGAAGATAATGCAACAATGTCAGGCAAGAATCTATTTGAAGGAAGTGGGTGATCTCCAATTCATTATTTATCCAACTGAGTGTCATATGCCATAATCATTACAAAAACTTGTGTAAGGGCAAAACTTAATAGGTCACTTCTCAAAGAATATGAAGAGTTCAACTAGTACAAAAATAAAGCAAAATGATTAATCTCAAGATATAATCAATCTCGCTTTTGGAGTGTCATAGGATGTAGATTGCGTTAGAAAATGTAAAGATTGCTACATAATAATGCAGTGACTCATAGGAAGGGATTCATCAAGTCACTACACTAACCAACTCGTGATACCGACAATCTACAACAAGCTAACATTTATATCATTTATTCTACTTAAATTAACCCTATTGTAGTTTCGCACCATATCCAACCTCAAAACCTCATAGTTCTCTATGCATTTTTTAGCAAGTAAAAACAATGGCAGTTTGTTCAATAGGCACCGCAAACACAAACTTCATAGATAAGTGATCCCAAAATGTCTATATTCTACAGATTCCACCAATCCTAAAAAGAACAAACCAAAGCAATCACCATTTTTCCATTGAAAAACAATAATCCTCATATATTACCTATATAGACTCATGTTACTACTGAACATCACCTAGATTCAACGGTAATCTATTCATACAAATATCTCAATGTTCAACAACTCATACAATAACAGCAACACACCCAATGTGTTTCAGATACTCTCAGCTCAGCAACTACTCAAATCAATCAATCACTTCAATTCCAAACTAGGCAAGATCAGCTATATCAATCCTTTACACTACTTACAATTCAATCAAAATCATACTTCAAATATACATAAGAGTCCTAGTATAACCAAAAAAAACTACTAAACTACATCTGATTGATGAAAACAATACTTCAAATACAAATCAATAAGAAGCGAGAAGATTTTTACCATCCATGCAAACGCTTGTGGAGATTAATGGTGTACTCCCTGGAAACAACCTCCTCTTTTCTTCCTTTAGTTTTCTCCACCATTTTGGCTCCTTTTTTTTTCACTACACTTACCGTTCCTGCATTCAAACAACAAAATCCTTTAACACCATTACACAATTTCAGATCTACAACGAAAACTAATCAATAATTTCCTCCATTTTAGAGTGAAAGAGAGCTTACTAGGGTTTGAAGGAAGGAGGCAAAGTGCTAAGAAGAAGAGAAGATGAAGTATATATATGGAACGAATTAAAACCCTAGTGGTATGTCGTAATTATAGTCTATATCAGGGGTTATTTTGTATTTGAAATGTAAAAGTATTGATGGGCTTGGGCTTGGGCTTGGGCTTGGGCCTAAAGACTATGGGCTTGAAAATCTGAACTACAGCTTTGTTTGGAACAAGTGCACTAATAGCCAGTTTTTAGGAGGAAAAATTACTTGGATGAGTGCCTTTTAATAAATAATTACTTATTTTAGCGATACTTTTTATTTATTACCATTTATAGCAATTCTATGTTAAATCTGCAATATGTATTAAAAGTGAATTAAGTATGCAATATATATGTAT
>JAJOOO010016566.1:0-26785 GCA_029582685.1 Solanum piurae | reverse complement strand
CTTGCCTACCGGTTTCAACTTTAGGATGGCATAGTATAGAAGTTTTCTCCCTGTTTCCAGTGTGCTAATAAACTAGAAATCATGACTTCAAATAATTCTAATACATAATAACTAACATAAATTTATTCAATCATATATATGATATTTAGGAATATATGAAATTAGTTCCGAATATTTTTTGGACAATATACCTTTGCCTCTTGCTTATCCATGCTATCTGAAATATCTGGTTTGATTTCAGATTGTTTCTCCATTATCTTTTAAAATATTAGTTTATAGTTGAGAGAGTTTTTGAAAGGGATTTTATATATATCAGGCATTGCCTGCCTTTAATATTATGTATACATTCCTTTATATAGAAAGGAAATTTTATCCTATTACTATTTTACAATCATGCACCACCATGCACGTACTATCCTACTTAATAATGTGCTTAATAATATAATATATCTACTTTATGACACACCATACCTACTTATCTACTTTATGACACAACATCTTTTAACTATTCCTACTGTACACATGTCTACTACTATTTCTAATAAGTTAAATAACTTTATGACTTTTACATCTTTACATTAATTTTCAATACGTAGATGACTTTAGCTTTCTGACTCCTTATCTTGTCCATCTTTCTTTGTCTCCTTTTGTCTAAACTCTCTCAACTATAAACTAATATTTTAAAAGATAATGGAGCAACAATCTGAAATCAAACCAGATATTTCAGATAGCATGGATAAGCAAGAGGCAAAGGTATATTGTCCAAAAAATATGCGGAACTAATTTCATATATTCCTAAATATCATATATATGATTGAATAAATTTATGTTAGTTATTATGTATTGGAATTATTTGAAGTCATGATTTCTAGTTTATTAGCACACTGGAAACAGGGATAAAACTTCTATACTATGCCATCTTAATGTTGAAACCGGTAGGCAAGGAAAGCCATTTAGGGGAGTAAACAAAGTTGAGGCACTGATAAGAAGAAAGTATCCGCTAAAGTACGATGCTAGTAATGACCGGAAAACATGATAAACAAATAATCTAGTTCATAATGATCTAATATGAATTTAATCAATTATGAATATGATAGGAAGGATTAATTGAAAATAAAAAACCTGCATAAGAAAGAACATGACTACATATATGCATAAGGAAATGATAAAAAACTATGAAACTTTAATCCAATATATACTTAAAGGTATAGAGGTAAAGTTCTCTTTGACTTACTACATAATATTCTTCTTTTTGTCGTTTAAACCAGTTTCTTAATGTTGGTATTTCGAATATTTTTTCTATGCTTAGGTCTAGTTCTTTTCCTTTTATTTGTTCAAATATACTATTATCAAATATTATTTTTTGTTCTAAAGATTCTTCATCTTGCTGTTTTTCTTTAGTTATTATTTGTTTATCTTGTTCAGTCATTCTTTATATTATAGAATTCATTATCTGATTCCATTTCTATATCGTTATCTATTTCATTTTCTAATATTTCATATATGCTATCTTCACTTTCTAATTCATAATCTATGTATTCTATCTGCATATATTTTTTATCGTCTATCATTATTTTTGATATTTCATCTATAAGTATTTGGACTTGGGTCTCTTGGATTCTTCATTCTTAGCCTGTAACAAGACTTAAGTCTTCATACCCATTTAAATGCAAGCTCATTTAGGTATAAATTTCTCTCTTATGACGTGTTGCTAAAAACCCATTCTTGGGGTGTGATTTAGCAAATATGTGTTGACATTATTATTGGGTTTTGCTTGCCGATAGGTTAGATATATTTTAATGGTGATTTCACCTAGTTGTTGTGGTTTAATTTAATGGGTTTGTAGTTGCAAATACAAATCCAACCATGTGTTTTCGGCCTGCTCGAGAGAGAGGTCGTGAACCAAGACCGCTAGATTGATGGCCTAAAGAGTGCGTCGACATGAGGATCAGCCCGAGAGGGTGAGCCCTAGTCCCATATCCTAACACTCAGCTCGAGAGAGTGAGTGGGGTAAGGCATAGGCTGGCCTTCATGCGGCAAATGGGTGTCCGAGAGGAATCTATTCGAAACGGGGTAAGTTGCCCAAGAGGGAACTTATTTCCATCTAAAGCTTAGCCTAGTCACTATTATCTTAAAAATTTTCTATCGAAAGTATGTACCCAATGATTTAAATCAATATATATTGCGGTCACACTCTAAGAATCCCCTCTCATTTATAGGTCTCTTTGTTATTTATGTTGTTTTTGCTATAACAATGACAATAACGCCAAATCGATATTTGACACTTTTGTCCCCCCCCTTTTTAATTTATAATGTTTTTAATCATTAATGTCTTTAGCTACGACTAGTTAGAACTTAATTTTATTTTTCTATTAATTCTCAAAACCACTCCCTTGGGACTCGACCCCCACCCTTGGTTGGGTTATTTTACTATAGCACGATCATAGTCACCTGCATTGGAAGTTGTGTCGTTAAATATGCAAACATCAAAATGGCACCGCTGGCGGGGAATGGTGTTATTTGCAAATTCTTAGTTAAGTGGAATATTTTTTTCTTCCTAGGTTTAGTTTTACTAATATAAGTTGTAGTTTTTTTTTGCTAGTTTGAATATCAGAGCAGGAACTAAGGATGGAAAATCATTATGGATATCACACGGATCATCACCTTCTGAAACTATTGAACCTCAGGGATAACCTTCTGACATTTAAAAAGGTAGGAGATGAGACAATTCAGGAAATATGGCTGAAGTTTCAAGCGGTGCCGCAACCATGCCCATGTCACGGGATGACGAACAAGGGGATACTGGAATGCTTCTATAGGTGTCTTGGACCAAAGAATAGAGGTATAGCCGATCAACTTTGTAATGGTGGCATGCTACACCAGCCCTATGAAGTTGTAGAAAGACTCATTGATGGCATGGTAGAAGCCAACAAAGAATCCAAAAAGAAGCAGGAGTGTTCACTGACCACAAGAGTCTCCAATATGTGTTTAGTCAGAGAGATTTAAATATCCGACAGAGGAGGTGGTTGGAACTTTTAAAAGATTATGATATGAGTGTCCTTTACCACCCCGACAAAGCTAATGTAGTTGCCGATGCCTTAAGTCATATGGCTATCGGTAGTGTGGCTCATGTAGAAGATGAGAAGAAGGAGCTACTTCACGATGTGCATAGGTTGGCCCGTTTAGGTGTCCAACTGGTAGATTCCTCGAAGGGTGGATTCATGGTTCACCATAGTTTCGAATTGTCCGTTGTGGTTGATGTGAAGTCTAAGCAACATCTTGATCCTATTTTGATGGAGTTGAAAGAATCATTTCTCAACAAGTCCGTTGAGGTTTTCTCCCAAGGGGGACATGGAGTGCTTAGGTACCAAGGTAGATTGTGTGTTACAGATGTTAATGGCTTTCGAGATCATATTCTAGAAGAGGATTATGGTTTGCGATATTCTATTCATCCGGGAGCCACCAAGATGTACTGTGATCTGCGGGAGGTCTGTTGGTGGAATGGCATGAAGAAGGATATAGCGGGCTTTGTTGCAAAATGCCCAAATTGTAAACAAGTCAAAGCCGAACACCAAAAACTAGGAGGTTTATTACAAGATATGGATCTTCCAACTTGGAAGTGGGAGGAGGTAAATATGGAATTCGTTGTGGGTTTGCCTCGTACTCGAAGGCGACATGATTCTATTTGATTCATTGTTGATAGGTTGACGAAATCAACCCATTTCCTTCCTGTCAAGATTTCCTTCTCGGCGGAAGACTATGCTAAGTTATACATAGAGGAAATAGTGAAGTTACATGGGGTTCTTTTGTCCATCATATCAGATCGGAGTACTCAGTTTACTTCACATTTTTGGAAGGCATTCCAAAGAGGGCCTGGTACAAATTTTAAACTTAGTACCACTTTCCACCCTCATATGGATGGTCAAGAGGAACGGACCATTTAGACCTAGGAAGATATGTTGAGGGCGTGTGTGATTGATTTCAAGGGAAATTGGGACGATCATCTTCCATTGATTGAATTTGCCTACAACAATAGCTACCACTCAAGCATTGCCATGGATCTGTTTAAAGCACTCTATGGTAGAAGGTGTAGATCTCTGGTGGGTTGGTTTGAAGTAGGTGAGTTTGCTCTAATTGGTCCTGATCTAGTTTATGATGCCATTGAAAAAGTTCCACTCATTAGAGAAAGGTTGAAGATGACTCAAAGTCGGCAAAAGTCCTATGCCGACAATGGAAGAAGGGATCTTGAATTCGAGATTAGTGATTGGGTCTACTTTAAAATCTCACCTATGAAAGGTGTGATGAGGTTTAGCAAGAAGGGGGAACTTAGTCGTCGATATGTGGGGCCATACCAAATCTTGACACGTCTGGGAAAGGTTGCATATGAATTAGACTTACCTAGTGAGTTGGCTCCGGTTCACCCTGCGTTCCATGTCTCCATGCTCAAGAAGTGCATTGGTGATCCGGTATCCATCCTTCTCTTAGAGGGTTTAGGAGTTGATGAAAATATTTCCTATGAAGAAGTTTTGGTTGAGATTTTAGACCAGCAAGTTACGAAGTTAAGGAACAAAGAGGTAGTTTCTGTCAAAGTCTTATGGAGGAATCGCTTAGTTAAAGGTTCTACTTGGGAAGCCGAGGCCGATATGAAGTCCCGCTATCCCCATCTTTTTCCTTCTACTCCTACCCCTGCTTGAGGTAGTTAGTTCTTGAGTTGGTGTTTTGGAATAATTGTAATATGAGTTTTCCTTATGATTTTCTTTTGTGTGTACATCTTCTTGTGACAATTCATGTTTAGCGTGTATTGAGTTTTCATGATTTATGTATTCCTCATGTTGGGCTTCACTTTAGTATAATGGTTGTATATTTGACTTGATGAGGTGAATTAATGAACATGAGTGTTATACTTTTGATGATATGGCTAAATATCTCTTTATTGATTGATTTTGTTGAGCTTGTTGCATGGAGAAGGTAGTTTTTCCTAAGATGATATGAAATGATAAGTTGTGCGCATATCGGGTTGTAGATGTAGTTCCTACTTCCTTGTGATTGCATTGATTATGTCTTGAGGTGGATTGATGTTTCTCTTATGTTTTGTGCATTGTCTAATGTGGCATGTTGTTGGGCAGCTAGTCTTGAGTCGTTAACCCCTTAATGTGTTTTAAAGTGTCATTCGAGGACGAATGTTCCTAAGGGGGAGATAATGTAACACTCCAGAAAATGATAAGTTACTAGAGCCTAAACGTGGGATGAACGTCTTGAATGAGAGTGTAGGTGGTCAAGGCCTTGAGGCAAGTGCCATTGCCAATGGGGCAAGCCAAAGCCAAAGGGCCAAGGCTTCCCCTAGCCATTAGCTACTACCTCAACCTTCACGAGAAGGACCACGAGTCATGGTCCTCACCACGGCTCGTGAACGTGAGCGTGGTCTTGTCTTGGCGAAGAAAGTTGATCACCAAATTCCCTAGCTACTGCCTAAACTCCCACGGCCATCACCACGGTCCGTGGTCGTGACCACACCCATGGGAGGTGCTCGTGGAATTGCCTTAGGCAAATCAGCAAGGCCCCAATTGGAGAGGCTACTGCCTCAACCCTCCTTGGGCATGACCACGTGCCGTGGTCCACTTCACGAGCCCTCTAGTACTCATATGTGAATGAAATTACTCTATGGGAACTAAGGATAAGCATCGAGTGGATATGGTTAAGATGGTAGATCTTCCCGAGTAAGAGGCCAGAGTACAATGAACGTCTTTAGATATCCCCTAAACCATGTGCCTACATGGGATGTGTATTAGTTCTACCCTTGGCAAGTAGAATACCTTTTGTGGTGTGGGGTCTTATGACACCGGATTCCATGCCTAGCTAGTATGGTCTATGTTGGTTAATGCCTATTCCCATCATGTAGGATGTGCACTCTAGTTACTTGATATGTTCTATAACGTGTAGGTTGTAGTATGGGATGCTATCTACACATGGCACGAGTAGGCCTTAAAGGTACTAAGGTGAGTTCCCTAAGTCTTTAAAGACTATTATGTGAAATCCCCTATATGCATGAATGTCTCCTTAAATGTCTCTAATAACGAATGTTGACTTATTGGTTATGTTGAAAGGGAAAGGTCCTTATCTTTGGTAGTCTTGAGGAACACTTAGGTGTGTGTGAAGAGGTTGTATGGGTGGCCCCTTCATGTATTACTTAGGTGGGTCTTAGTATAACCTTTGATGGAGGGTCTTAGATGATGAAATGGTTTACTTGATAAAAATGGTTATGTCTTGTAGTTTGGTATTAGTTGAGCATGTATATTATGTGAATATTATCTTGTATCTGGATGGTGACTTGTAACATGTATCTTATACTTGTATTATGATGTTTTGTCAAAAATAGCATGGAAATCATATACCTTAAATAAATGTCCCTTTTTGCATGGTTTTGCATAGTCATCAAACTTAGTACTTAATTGTGCTAACTCCATTCGTTTCCATGTTTTACTAAAAGTGTAGGTTCTGGCAAGTGAGCGGGTTCTATAGTAAGCTTGGGATTAGAAGTTTTTCCAAGATCTGGTGGTATGTCCTCATATGTTAAGGACAAGACTTTTCTATTCTATAAGGTTCTTGTAATAGGCTTAATAGACTCATTTTGATTGTAAAGGGCCGTGCCTCTAGTACGTCTTCAGGTTTATGTGTAAGATTGCTAAGAGACTTAGTATTCCATTTGTGTACTTTTGAAAGATGTTTCTTTTAAAAGTGGCCTTTGAGTCTTATGGATTTCGTTTTAAAGAGTTTTTAATTCCGCACTATTTTACATATCTAATGTGATGAATGCTAAGGGCTTGTATAAGACCTTCGAGAGGTCGAGTACGCCGTGTCACGACTTGGGGGTGCTCTCGGGTTGTCACAAAGAACTTCTCAAGAAATTCAGCATTAGGAGGCCAAGATAATTGATACCCCAATGAGCACAAATACCAATTCAGATAAGGATGATGCTGGCACTAATGTGAACCAAACAATGTATATGGGAATCATTGAGTCTCTTCTCTATCTCACTGCAAGCAGGCCGGACATAGTATTTAGAGTGGGAATGTCTGCCAGATTTCAAGCAGCTCTAAAAA
Organism: Solanum piurae; assembly: GCA_029582685.1. Classification (NCBI taxonomy): domain Eukaryota; kingdom Viridiplantae; phylum Streptophyta; class Magnoliopsida; order Solanales; family Solanaceae; genus Solanum; species Solanum piurae. The sequence continues at coordinate 19,685 of JAJOOO010016566.1, read as the reverse complement.
AGTCTCACTCGAAGGCAACTAAGAGGATCCTAAGATATTTAAAGTGAACTTAGGACCTGGTCCTATTTTATCCTTCTGGGGATTCTTTTAATTTAATTGGATATGTTGATGCTAATTATGCAGGTTTTCTTATTGATCGGAAAAACACTTCAAGCATGGCACATTTTCTTGGGTCATCGCTAATCTCATGGGGAACTAAAAATCAAGATTCAGTAGCCGTATCAACTGCTGAAGTTGAGTATTTAGTTGTTGCCTCATATTGTGCTATACTCTTGTGGATCAAGCGACAACTTGAAGATTTTGGTGTCCTCACAGATACTATTCCTCTTATGTGTTATAACACAAGTGAAATGAACATGGAAAATAATCCTATTCATCACAAGAGGACCAAGCATATTGATGTGAGACATCACTTTATTAGAGACAATGCTGATAAAGGAAATCTTGTGATGAGATTCTGTAAGACGGAGGATCAAGTAGCTGACATCTTTACTAAAGCACTAAGCAAAGAGCACTTTGTCACGAATAAATTAGGTCATGGAATGCACAAGTTGAACTGATTTCACAACAATGTTTTCATGAAGCCTCATATTTTACTATGTTAAAGAGGAAAGGTATATATACTTGGTGTATTGCTTATTATTTGTGAATGGTACCTTACTGCAAGTATACACTCATGGCATTCTGGATAAAGGAAAGATCTAGTCATAACAGGTAGGGTTATCTATAGCAAAGGGACCTGGTCCTCGTAAAGGTTAGTATCACTTCACTACACAGTTTTCTGTCAACGGTCACAACCTCGTGTCATCTTCGTGTTTCTTGTGTTAGTTATAGACGTCTTTTCAATTTTAAAACCAAGGGCCTCCCCTTTCTGATACCAAGCATAAATACATCTTTTTTCCTCAACCTATGTGTAACACCCCAACATTTTTTTCAAAATGAGACTCAAGTCATCTTTTGTTGTGAGTAGGGTTTTAGCGAGGAAATTAAAATTTCTTGAGTGTTAAGGTCACTAGATGTAGCACCTTGAGTTCGAAAAAGAACTAAAGAGAGTTCATTCAAGTCATTCCTAAGTTCCTTTAAGTTTTGGGTCAATTTCAAACGACCATAACTTTCAATACAGGATGACTTAGGTGGGCTCAAAGGTACCTAATGAAAGTTATTTGAATTATCTTTCCAACGCCGCTGAGTTTGTGAAGTTTTGAGTTTGGACGAGTGAGATAGGCTCTTTTGAAGTCAGGTTGTCCAGGTAAGGAAAGTTACCCGAAAATAGTAAGGGGTATTTTGGTCTTTTCTTTAGCCAATAAGATTTAATTAATTCTAGTAATGTTTTAAAGGTCTAATCCTATTAGGTTCATATTTACAATACTAAAATACGCCCAGGGTTTTAGTTGAGAGTTCAAGAAGAGAAAAGAAGAGAAAACAGGAGAAGATCAAACATTCATCGAGATTCTTGAGTGTTGTTGCGGATTTTTGCCATGGGTTTGATCCCTAAAAGGTATGTAAGCTTCCATAGTGTTGGGTTTGTTCACCCACACGCCAATCATGTTATTTTCAGTGCAATTTCATTCTTAAAATTGAAAGATTAGAGTTCTTAATAGGTGTTCTTGAAGTTCATTCTAAATCTTGTTTTGTTGGGGTTTTGATGATTTCTTGATATTAAAGTGGGTGTTTTGAGGTCTGTATTGAGTATATTAGAGTGTGCTTATGTTAAGAAATCAAATACAAGCAATTGGGGAAGAAACCGTTCAATTTTAGGCGTATTAGTGTGAGCAAACGAGCAAAGAATTTCGTCGGGTCTTCTGGGTTGGGGTCTGGCGCGTTGCGCCAGCCAGAGCACCCCAAATTATTCTCTGAGGTTTAGGGGCTGGCATCCCACTCCACACATAGCCCTAGGGTCGCCTGCCTAGTCCAGTTTGTAATCGGTTGCTCCGTTTGAGTTCTTTCAAAGGGTACTTTCACTCCCTATCGATTCTAACTACTCTAAGCTACTTCTAAACACATAAAATCATTCCTAACATGATCATAAACTTGAATTCATAATTCAAATTCAAGGTAGAGTTAAGATTTATATTTTGAGATTTCTTTTGAACATAATAACAAAGTCCCTTCGAGTCCTATTAAGGAGTCTTCTACAACTTCTAGTAACATGTTTCAAGACTCGAGCAATTGAGTATAAGAATGATAACGATGTATTCATCAGTCTAATTTGTCATCACGAGATCCTTCATAACATAAACCATAACTTTTGAATTCATAATTCACATTCAAGAGAGAGTTAGGAGTAGAGTTCAAGAAAGACTTTCAGTTCAATTGTGAATCCTTTGAGATCAACTATTGATTTGAACTAAGTTTTAAGGAAGTAAGTAATAGAATGAGAAGAGTCGTATACATGAGTTCCATGTAGTTATGTAGACCTTCGAGTCGAGTTATTCGTTCCCATAAATTTCCACATGGACTCCATAAATTGAGTATCATTGAGAGGAGTAGTTTCTTCAAGCTCTAACTCTTGAGTATTGAGGTCCTAATCCCCTTTGAGGTTATATCTCTAATCATGGGACTATTGCATGTTACCCATGAATTCCTAGAGTTGAATTGTTCATGCCTATAATTCCGCACGAACCCTATAAGTCGAACAATCTTGAGATGAGAAGTATCTTTGAGTCCTTGATTGAGTAGTTCATGCTCATAATTCCGTATGAACCCTCTGAGTTGAGAATTCTTGAAATGATTAGTATCATTGAAGCTCTTGAGTTCCAAGTATTAAGATCTATCTATGGTTATTGAAAACCGTGTATTGAGTCTTTCACGACCATAATTCGGCATGCACCATATTTTATGAAGTCTTTTCCAAAGGTTTTAACTTTGTTTTAAGACATTAAGCTTTGCGTTGAATAAAGAGTAAGAGTAAAGTTTATTTCTTAAAAGATTATATGAAAACTAAGTATTCCCAAGAGTAAATGTTTTCACATTTAAGAAGAGAGGAAATTGAGATTTCCAAAAGAGTTTTGTGCAGTTTGAGTACCATCTCTTTTAAGAGATAGATTTTTGAGTAATCATCTTAAACCATAGCAAAATTTATGTTTTAAACATATGACCTAACATAATTTGGGAGTAGTATTAAGAACAAATATGGTGGAGAGTTCAGATAACTCATAGCCCCCATAAACCATGTAGCCATCATGGGTTGAAAGGATCATACTTTTTGAATGACTCCTTAGTGATTTTCAGCATAGACTAGTGGATCCACTTAGTTAAGGCGTTCTATATGAAGACAAAGTATATGATAGTTTTGGCAGCGTGGGCAAGACGTTGTATCATCCCTTAGGCTCATAGTGGTGGTTGTCGGTTAGAGAAACTCCCATAGAGTTATAGTTTATTTTATTAAATATAAATTGAGTTGTTATTGTGTTCTTCAATACACCGAGTTGATTTCTACTGTTTTAAAAGTTTTCCATATATTGCATGTGTATTGTTGCTTTATATTGAGTTGAATATCCAGAGTTGAGTATCCAGAGTTGAGTACCCAGAGTCGAGTATCATATCTTTGAGTTGAGTATCTAATCTTTGAGTTGAGAACCTTATTACTGAGTTGAGTATCTTATCCTTGAGTACTTCTGAATTGAGTAAGTTTGAGTAGTTTTGAGTATCGTTAAGTATTCTTTGAGTTGAGTAAGTTTGAAAAGAGTATGTATGTTTCCTTTTTATCAAGTTCAAGATTATGTTTGTGTTTTACAATTTCCCTTACATGCTCGTACATTCCATTTACTGAGCCATTTGGCTTGCATCCTTTCATGGTGCAGATTCAAGTAAGTGGGATCATCAACAGAAGTTTTGTTGATACCACATGGAGTTTGAGTTAGCTATGGTGAGCCTCCTTGCTTCCGGAGGATGTCATTTACTATTCTATTTTTTCAAGATGTCGTGGGTTATGTCCCAACTTCCATATTTGTCATCTAGAGGCTTTATAGATAGAAATTAGAGTTGGAGAAGTTTGTTGCATTTATCTTATTAAATTTATTAAAGACTTGAGTCACTTATTGTTGGCTAGTTGAATATTCTATTTTTATTCAGAGTTACTCATTTGAGTTAAAGATTTGTAAGTTTGATGAATTTTATTAATTTTTTAAGCTTTTGCATGCTTGAGGTAGTCTTTCGCTTGTAGTCAAGCAGGATGAGGGTTTTCTTGGGGACCAACAATGTTCTTCGAGTGCCGGCCACGTCCAGGGTGTAGACTCGGGTCATGACAAACTTGGTATCAGATCATAGAGTTTAAGAGTCCTATGATGTCTATGAATACGTGTCAGTAGGTCTTGTTTATGGTTATGAGGGCCCTACTTATATAATTGAGGGACTACAGACATTTTAGAAAAGTTTTCCTTCTTTTAGACTCTTAATTGTGCAATAGATCTATGTCACAGAGATTTTATTCTTACTCGTTCGTTTCTCAGATTCATTCGACTACCCATCATACTAGAGGTGATTGAAAAGTAAAGTGTAAAGATCCTTATGGATGAGTTATTCTTAGCAAGAGTCTTGAGAAAGTCATGAGACTCCAGAGAGGCTTCAGAGAAGCCCAAGAGTAAGTTAAGTGTTCAGTTTCAGAGTAATGCACCAATATTCATATGAATCATGAGTTTGAGCTTAAAGCGAGTCGTACTCTTTTCCTTAAGCCTTGTTTCAGTTGAGATCCTTATGAGGAGGTATGTTTAGAGTTTGGGAAATATTTCCACCCAAAAAGGTAGCATGAGCTACGTGATTATGAGAAGTAGTAGTAAAGAGTGCCCCTTAAGTTAAGAGAATAGTATGTAGAAATTTAGTAATCTATGTAAGGGAGATGGTGTTTCGCAAGATATGTTATATAGTCATGCACCTTGTAAGATATTAATGAAGCCCTTATGGGTAGACTAAGAGGTGGTGAGTTGGAAAGATCCATCATACGAGGTAGAGTGTGTTTTAGCTATAAAGGAGTTTGAGATGAAGTGTCATTTCGTAGGTAATGACCAACTGTAAGTGTTGAATAGAAGAGTGAAAGTATTCATAAAGTGATAGATCTAAGCTAGGCTTATGATTTGTTTGAGAGGGTCATGATGGTCATAAGGTTATAGAACTGATCAAATAGTGAGGTATAGTATAGTAGGTGAGCAATCGTATTGATCTTCGGGTTTTAGTAATAAATATTAAGCTTGAATTTGAGATGAGTGTCATGATAAAAAGAATGGAAATAAGAGGGTGATGATGTTAGTTTTGAGATTTGATCTAAAAGACTTGAGGAATTGAGATGTTAGTTGGATTCGTTATGAGTGGTACAAGTGAGAGACCCTAACCTTTAGATAAGGGCACTGAAGCATGGCTAAGTCACAAGAGTAACAAGAGCGTTAAGAGGTGTACCGAGAGGCTATGTAATCAGAATAGGTTAAGAGAAACACCTTAGCAAGAGGTCTTAGTACCGCTTATAAAGAGTTTGGTAGTGATAATAAAAGCTTCTACCGAGTGTTAGAGTAAAAGAAGATGTAGACCAGTTAGACTTGATGGAATAGGTCCATAGCTTTAAAGTGGCAGCTTTAGACCTAAGGGGGAGATGGCGAGATGAGAAATAAATTCAAGTGTTTGAGAGTAAGATAGTAATGAGTTACAAAGAGCTTGGGATATCTTTTTAGAGGTCCTTTTAAAAATGGAGTTGTTAGAGTACTAAGCTTGAATGTGGTGTTGTTAAACATTAGGTGGTTTTTGATATGAGCCCAATGTGGTGGTAAAGAGTAATAGTCTTGGGATGAGATTCCCTATAGAGAGGTATAGGACTTGAACCTAAGGATTTGGGTTAAGCTTGAATATAATTAAAAGCATACCATTAGACGCAGACCTTAGTAAGAGTAACCCATCCCATACCTAATCCAGTCATCATTCGAGGACGAATGATCCCAAAAGAGAGATATTGTAACACCCTAGAAAATTTTCAAAGTGAGACTCAAATCAACCTTCATTGTGAGTAGGATTTTACCGAGGAAATTAAAATTTCTTGAGTGTTAAGGTCATTAGATGTAGCACCTTGAGTTCCAAGAAGAACTAAAGAGAGTTCATTCAAGTCATTCCTAAGTTCCTTTAAGTTTTTGGTCAACTTCAAACGACCATAATTTTCAGTACAGGATGAGTTAGGTGGGCTACAAGGTACCTAATGAAATTTATTTGAATTATATATCCAACGCCACTAAGTTTGCTAAGTTTTGAGTTTGGACGGGTGAGATATTTCCTTTTGAAGTCAGGTTGTCTTGTTAAGGAAAGTTACCCGAAAATAACAAGGGGTATTTTTGTCTTTTCCTTACCCAATAAGATTTAATTCATTTTTAGTAATGTTTTAGGGGTCTAATGCTATTAGGTTCAGTTTTATAATCCTAAAATACGCCAGGGTTTTAGTTGAGAGTTCAAGAAGATAAAAAAAGACAAGAGGAGAAAAAAGGAGAGGATCAAGAGTTCGTCGAGATTCTTGTGTGTTGTTGCAGATTTTTGCCATGGGTTTGATCCCTAAGAGGTATGTAAGCTTCCATAGTGTTGGTTTTGTTCACCCATATGACAATCATGTTATTTTCAGTGCAATTTCATTCTTAAAGTTAAAGATTAGAGTTCTTGATGAGTTCTTGATAGGTGTTCTTGAAGTTCATTCTTAATCTTGTTTTGTTGGGCTTTTGATTATTTCTTGAGATTAAAGAGGTTGTTTTGAGGGGTGTATTGAGTAGATTAGAGTGTACTTATGTTAAGTAATCGAATCTAAGTTATTGGGGAAGAAACCGTTTGATTCTGGGTGAATTATGGTGAGAAAGCGAGCAAAGAATTTCATCAAGTCTTTTGGGTTGGGGCCTGGTGCATCGCGCCAGCCAGAGAACCCCAAATTATGCTATGAAGTTTAGGGGCTGGCGCTCCGCGCCACTCACAGCCCCAGGGTCACCTGCCTCGTCCAGTTTGCAATCGGTTGCTCCGTTTTAGTTGTTTCGAAGGGTACCTTCACTCCCTTTAGATTATAACTACTCTAAGCTACTTCTAAACACCTAAAATCATTCCTAACATGATCATAACCTTGAATTCATAATTCAAATTTAAGGTAGAGTTAAGAGTTAAGTTTTGAGAATTCTTTAGAACATTCTAAGAATGTCCCTTTGAGTCCTTTTGAGGAGTTTTCTACAACTTCTAGTAACTTGTTTCAAGACTTGAGCAATTGAGTATGAGAATGATGAGAATATAATGCTTTGCGTAATGAACGACACAAATTCCAGTAGAAGTGTCTACAATCGTGCAATAGTATAGTAACCCAACCAAGGGTTGGGGTCGTGTCCCAAGGGAGTGGTTTTGAGAATTAATAGAAAAATAAAATTTAGTTATAACTAGTCGTAGCTAAAGACATTAATGATTAAAAACATTGTAGGTTAAAGGGGGATACAAAAGTGTCAAATATCAATTTGGGGTTTTTGTCACAAGTATAGCAAAAGCAACAAATATAACATGGAAATCAAGTATGGGGAAGAGTTCTTGGAGGTGGGACCGCAATATAAGTTGAGATAAATAGTTGGGTACATGATTTCGATTGGAAATTTGCGAGATAATAGTGATTAGGCTAAGCTTTAGATGGAAATAAGTTCCCTCTCGGGCAACTTACCCCGTTTCAAATGCGTTCCTCTCGGACACCCATTTGTCGCATGAAGACCAACCTACACCTTTCCCCACTGACTCTCTCGAGCTGAGTGTTAGGATATAGGACTAGGGCTCACCCTCTCGGGATGAACCTCATGTCAACCCACTCCTTAGGCCATCAGTCTAGTGGTCTTGGTTTAGCGACCTCCCTCTTGGGGAAGCCAAAAACACATCTGTGACTTTGTATTTGTAACTACAAACCCATTAAATTAAACAACAACCACTAGGTGAAATCACCATTAAACTACATCTAACCTATCAGCAAGTAAGACCCAACAATAATATCAACACATATTTGCTAAATCACACCCCAAGAATGGGGTTTTTTAGCCACACATCAAGAGATAGAAATGTATACCTTCAATGATGTTCAAATCAAATGGGTATAGACAAATAAGTCTTGATTTGAGAAAATAAAGAAGAATCCAAGAGACCCACTTCCAAATTGGAAGAGATGAAACACTTTTCTTCTTCAAGTTTCCAAAACCCTCTCAAAACTTGAGAATAAAGTAAGAAGTACTAAAATTATATTAAGAATCTGATATTGTCTCATAATACTACAAAAACTAATACTAAGCTATAACTCTCAACAAGTATTTATAGTTTTCAAAAATCTGTGTTGCGGGCGGATCATTCGGCGACATTAGTCGGAATCGCCGATCAACTCAGCAATTCTCCCTTTGGTGTAGTTCATCGCCGTCTTGCACCATCCTTCGGCGTCGTGCTCTGGGTCATTGGGTGACATAGTACTACTTCACGGAACTCCTCGGCGATGCACCAACTGCTCTCTTTTTCCACAGACTTGATCCTTTCCTTCAGGGCTCAACACACTGGAACAAAAGGTGAAGTGAGACCCTTCAGTGATTTGCCAAGTGAACTCGACGATCCTCATTCCTTCATTTTCTTGTTCTTTTCAGCCTTTTCGTTCCTTTTTGCGAAGTAGTGTTCATTCTTTCCTTCAAACTTCAAACTCCTAAAACTTAAAGGTTTTCATCAGATATTGAGATAAAATAAGCATTTGATGACACAATTTCAATTAAAATATAGCCCTAAATGATTCCAATTTGTGGACCCATCAAAATGTATTCATGAGTCTACTTTGTCATCCCGAGATCCTTCATATCATGAACCATAACTTTTGAATTCATAATTCACATTCAAGAGAGAGTTAAGAGTAGAGTTCACGAAAGACTTTGAGTTCAATTGTAAATCCTTTGAGATCAACTATTGATTTGAACTAAGTTTTATGGAAGTAAGTAAGAGAATGAGAAGATTCATGTACATGAGTTCCATGTAGTTATGTAGACCTTCGAATCGAGTCGTTCATGTCCATAAATTTCTACATGGACTCCATAAATTGAGTATTATTGAGAGGAGTAGTATCTTCAAGTTCTAGGTCTTGAGTATTGAATTCCTAATCCCCTTTGATGTTATATTTCTAATATGGGACTATTGCATGTTACCCATGAAGTCCTTGTGTTGAATTGTTCATTCCCATTATTCTACATGATTTCTATAAGTAGAACAATCTTGAGATGGGAAATATCTTTGAGTCCTTGAGTGAGTAGTTCATGCTCACAATTCCTTATGAACCCTCTGAGTTGAGCATTCTTGAAATGATTAGTATCATTGAAGTTCTTGAGTTCCAAGTATTGAGTTCTATTTATGGTTATTGAAAACCTTAAATTGAGTCGTTCACAACCATAATTCGGTAGGAACCATATTTTATGAAGTCGTTTACAAAGGTTTTAACTTTGTTTTAAGACATTAAGATTTAAGTTGAGTAAAAAGTAAGAGTAAAGTTCATTTCTTCAAAGATTATATGGGAACTAAGTATTCCCAAGAGTAAATGTTTTCACATTTAAGAAGAGAGGAAACTAAGATTTCCAAAAGAGTTTTTAGCAGTTTGAGTACCATTTCCTTTAAGAGATAGATTTTTGAGTAATTATCTCAAACCGTAGAAAAAGTTATATTTTTAAACATATGAGCTAGTATAATTTGGGAGTAGTATTGAGCACCGATATGGGGGAGAGTTCAGATAACTCACATCCCCTAGAAACTATGTAGCCATCATGGGTAGAAAGGATCATACTTTTTAGATGACTCCTTAATGAATTTTAGCATAGACTAGTGGATTCACTTAGTTAAAGCGTTCTATATGACGACAAAGTATATGATAGTTCTAGTAGCGCGGGCAAGACGTTGTATCACCACTTAGGCTCATAGTGGTGGTTGTCGATTAGAGAAACTCCCACAGAGTTGTATTATATTTTATTATATATAAATTGAGTTGTGATTGTATTCTTCAATACACTGAGTTGATTTCTACTGTTTTAAAATATTTCTATATATTGCATGTGTATTGTTGTTTTATATTGAGTTGAGTATCCAGAGTTGAGTACCTAGAGTCTAGTATCATATCTTTGAGTTGCGTATCTAATCTCTGAGTTGAGAACCTTATTACTGAGTTGAGTATCTTATCCTTGAGTGCTTCTGAGTTGAGTAAGTTTGAGTAGTTTTGAGTATCCTTGAGTATTCCTTGAGTTGAGTAAGTTTGAAAAGAGGTAAGTATGTTTCCTTTTTATCAAGTTCAAGCTTATATTTGTGTTTTAGAATTACCATTACATGCTCATACATTCCACATACTGAGTCATTTGGCCTGCATCCTTTCATGATTCAGATTCAAGTAATTGGGATCATTAGTAGGAGTTTCGTTGATACCACATGGAGTTCGAGTTAGCTATGGTGAGCCTCCTTGCTTCCGGAGAATGTCATTTACTATTTCATTTTGTCAGGATGTCGTGGGTTTTGTCCCAACTTCCATCTTTGTCATTTACATACTATATAGATAGAAAGTAGAGTTGGAGAAGTCTGTTTCATTTATATTATTAAATTTATTAAAGACTTGAGTCACCTATTGTTGGCTAGTTGAATATTCTATTTTTATTCAGAGTTACTCATTTGAGTTGATGATTTGTAAGTTTCATGAATTTTATTCAATTTTTAAGCGTTTGCATGCTTGAGGTAGTCTTTCGCTTGTAGTCAGCCAGGATGAGGGTTCGCTTGTGGACCAGCAATGGTCTTCGATTACTGGCCACGTCCATGGTGTAGACTTTGGTCGTGACACTTTGATATCCAAACAAATCAAACTATCCATCTTTTTGGAAATTTCTCTCTTCATCTCCAACTGCTGTTCTCATTCTTCTTGCAAAATGTCAAACACTTCTTCTTCTTCCAAATCTCCTTTTGCCCAAGAAATTAAAAACCCTAGTTCATTCAATATCTAAGTTCTTCTTTCTGAGGCTTCTCCATCAACTCCATAGTGTGGGCTTGGTGAAATTGGTGAATCCCTCACACCCCACGCTGAATTATTAGAATCTCCTATACCCAAACCTGTAGAAAACATTTGTTGTTCTCCAAATTTAGTTCTATCAGGGAAGGACTCTCAAAATTCCAAGGCCCAGTCATTTGTCAAGCCTGCTATTAAGACACCTACTGAAGATCTGGAGGTTGTGTCTCAACCAGGGCGGTATCCTTTACCATGTAAGAAAGGCTTTTTGATGGGAATTTCCCTGAAGGCAATGGAATGGAGTCTAGCATATTCGTTATTGTAGAGGAACTAGTGGTGCAAAGTCTAGCATCACTTAGAGGAGATACTGAGCCAACTCTCTTAGAGGGTGAGTGCAGGTCGCCGGAATAGGTCTCTCACTGTCTTCAACCTATGCTTTACCAAACTCTTGAAACTATGAGAGTTACTAGTCAATAAGATAATGAAAAAGACTCTCTTGGTCTAGAAAAGGGGTTAGAGGAGCATATGCTCTAGTTGTGTCTACCTCTAATCCTAGGGAAATCGATGTTGCACCTGAAACTCGATATCCTAATGCACTTTCATAAATCGAAGGGAAAGAAATATTGACAGTGTGCTTGATGCCTGTTGTTAGGGTAGTTGCAAAAATGTTAAAAGAGGCTGAAAAACAGCGAATTAAAGCTAAGGGAGACCCTAAACTTGGGAAGGGATCACCTGTAAAAGGGGCCAGAGTCACTACAAGGGCTGCCTCAAAATCTAAGTGTACAAAAGGACAAGGTCCGCTCGCACAAAAACTAGTTGAAGGTAAGGTTATGAAAAGAGAGGAATGCATTGCTGAGCTGGAAAACCAGAATGTCGTAAATGGAAGGGTGTTTGATTCCGACATACTCACAGAACCTGGTATGTGCACTCTCTATGATTCTGTTTTCTTGTAAAGTTGGTAACAATTATTTTAGTGTCCAAAACCATACTTACATGAGCCAGAAGTGCGTGAGTTCTACTAAAAAAAGGAACTCCTTGATGATGGAGGAATTCAGACAACCATGCGAGAAGTGATGATCTCCCTGAGTGAAGAAAGTTTGAAACTTATACTGGGAGTTCCTTTTCAAGAGATTAGGTTCGTTGAAGGGTGCAAACCCTCTATTGATTTTGTTCAACGGGACACCAAACATGGGGACATGAAATTTGCCGGCCTTCCAAGGAAGTTTCTCAAGGAAAACTATCAATTGTTCTTTGAATTTGTCAACAAGGTGGTGGTTCCTAGAAGTGAAAGGAGAACCATGGCATCTGCTGCATCAGACTTATTTCTCGTGGAGCTACTAGAAGAACTTGAAGCCATTAGTCTTCCTAGGATTATGTTCGAGCACATGCACAGAGTTATGACATGGAAAAATTCCTAGCATGGCATACCATATAGGTACCTATTGAATTATGTGTTTGAACACTTTGGGATGCCTCTTGGCAGGGGAGTATCTGGAATAATAAAGAAAAAATTTTCTGCATCCACCCTCTTGGAATGTGAGTGTATTTGGGGTAAGGTCAAAGCCAAGTCCTACATCTTGTCACACCCCAACCCTAGGTGAGGCGGACAAGTACCATAAGAACACATGCTTTACAAGTGACCTATGATAAGAAAGTAAATTACTATGCAAATGGATTTACCAATGAGAAGTTTCGTATATAACACATGTCGCCTACCTGAACCGATACATGTGACAAGTGAAACTATGAATACAAATGATAGCTTTAAAATGTCTACAAAGCCCCTACTAGAATCCATGACTGTACCACTAGGAAAATATCCATAGTAAAGACTAGGCAAAGCCCCGAATCAACATGGAGCTCACCAGCAACCACTGAGTATCATGTGTTTCTATTGGGGAGATCTATTAGTTGAGTAGTTGTACCTGCAGCATGAAATTCAGCATCCCCAATAAGGGACATCAGTACGAAAAAATGTACTGAATATGTAAGGCATAATACAACCATATGTAAAATGAGAGCTCAAGTGAAATCAAATACCAATAGATAAGGATTAGAGACCACATTTGCTTATACTTGTGGAATCATGTATGTTACATTCTTTTCATTACTTTGTTGTACGTTATAATTTTTATAAGGCATATGATACAAATGACCAGTTGATCAGTTGTAGAAGAGGATGATCCATGCTAGGCGTTTTAACCCCTAGGATGTTGTCCTCATAATCCCACAAATTGGGATCGGCCCATGCTAGGCTTTCGCCCCTGAGCTGCCACCCTTCTATACTAATTGGGATCATCCCGTGTTAGGATTTTGCCCCTGAGCTGCCACCCATCTATACCAATAGGGATCGACCCATGCTAGGCATTTTCCCCTGGGGTGCCACCCATAATTATACATCAGCTTCACTTAGATTCTTTAATCTTTGAGATTGTTGTTTTGATGTTCGTAACTCTTTTGAGATTGTTCTTTTGATGATCATAACTCTTTTGAGATTGTTGTTTTGGTGGTCATAATCATTGTTGAGATTTTGAACTATGGACCGGTACTAGAAGTCATACGAATATGGACTTACGAAAATGACAATGACGTGGGAAGCAAATGTGACACCAACATAATACTTAGGAGCTTATATGACACAGTAAGCATTTTGACATTTCAAATTGAAGCACATATCAAGTGAAGATATTTAACATTCAGCCAAGAGATTTGAACTCTATATGATAGCCAAATACTCACTAACTAATATCAAATACGAGGTATACATGAACGTGGAACCAAGGGAGAATGTGGACAGATTCAAGTTAAGGACGCATACATATTCCAAGTAAGTACATATAAAATGTACAGTAGAGAAAGTAGGGATATTGTGAGGTAACATTATAGTCTAACACAATGGGAGTAATAACCAATAAAGGTAACATATGAACATGTTAAAAGGTAACATATATGTATATCCAACATATAAACATATGTACCGTGTCTAACCTAGTATCAGTTTGGTTTATATAAGGGCAATACGTGCCAAGGGTACTTTGACAATGAAATGAGTTTAAACCGTGCATGCTAATACTTGGTAGAGTAAGCATGTACATTTAGTAATAAACTCATATTTGAGTATTCACTTTAATGCTCTAAGGAGTAGAAACTACAACTATTGATAAGTCATATAACACTCCAGAAATCTAACGACCTAAGCTAGAGCCTAAATGATGACTAATGACCTAATGAGAGTAGAAATTATGTTTCAAGACCTAATTTAATGTAACTAAATTGGTACGGAAGTGTTAGTTCATGAACGTCAAGAAACGACCATGACGTCCGGAAACTAGTGAGGTGCTAGGTCTTGTGAATTGCCTTTAAGAGTGTCGTAGGTTGACTCACGCTCCATGGAAGGGAGTCATGACTCCACACTTAGAATCCTCCAAGTGGCCTCCAAAACAATCCCCTCAGTCCCAAACCACGAGCATGCAGTACGGATCATAGACCAACTCACATTCTGTGGAAGGGTCTCGTGAGTTGAGACTTAGTCTCCTCACCAAGACCCTTGTCTGCACCCTCTCAGTACCAAACCACGAGTGGCCAGCCCGTCCCGTGGTTCAATCCATGCCTCGTGGATGGGGACTCATGGATGGCACTCGAGCTCACTCCCTCCACACGGTTTAAGTGGGGGTAGTTTAGTAATTTACTAATTAATTGCTTAAGGGTTAAAAATAGTTATAAATACTTATATTAGGCACATTAGGGTATTATTAAGTAATAACCTAGTCTTCCATCTTATATCTCCAAATCATAAAATCAAAACCCACTTCTCTCTAAACTCTCTCTCTCTAAATACTCAAGAAGAAGAAGATCTCATTGGAGCTAGGGTTTCAAGGTTTCTTCCCAAATTTCTTGGATTTTCTCCATTAATTTTCAAGGAATCAACTAAGGTATGGTTTCTCTTCACTCTTGGGATCTTTTCCCCAAGAGGCCCTCTCAAAATTGGATTTCAAAGTTCCCCAAATTCTAGGTTTTCTCTCAATTTCGTGGGTCACCTTACAAATGTGTTTTCATTGAATTATAATGATTAATTATGGTTGTATAAGTTTATTTGTGGATGAATTAATTTCATGTTGATGGTTTTTGAACAACCCCCCACAAGACCCACAAATTCCCCTTCTTTTTCACTTTAAACCCTAGTATGACTTTAATGGTGAATGAAGCATGATAATCTGATATATAATTGTGGAATTAATTATTGGATTATGATGTTTCTATATATGATGAATGATTTCCAATGAATTAGGGTTGAATCTTGATGTGGTCCTTGAAGGCTATAAATGAAGATTGTCAAATTGATGAATGTTCATATATTGAATTGTTGATCCACTTATGGTGGAGGTGCTACTTTATTATGAATTATAGTGATTGAGTTATGTTCATCTTCCCTACAATCCCAAGTGTTTACAAGTATGCTATGATACGAACATGAATGTTAAGATATGATTATGGTAGTGCTGGTATGATGAATAGAAGGTAAATCTCATGAACACTATATGACTATGTTATGAATGAACATTATTAAATGTTGATGGATATAGGATGAAATGTTATTCTCATCTTAGAACCTGTGAGCTATATGATGAAGGATGGGTTGAATCCTTAATACACTTCTTATTGAATTAATGTGTAAGTAAAGGCCTAATACTACGTTAAAAAGGGAATTGAGCTGAGCACCGCATGAACATGAAAATGAGATGGAAGATTTTACGTTTAGCAAGTCCGGATTCCCATATGGATTCCTTTTACGTTTAGCAAGTCCGGGTTCCCAATATATATATGTTGTCTCATAAGCTGGAAACCTTTTACATTTAGCAAGTTCGGGTTTCTAGTAACAATCTCCTTGTTCCATAACTATGATTTCCCATATAGGTATTAGCTAGTGGATCCACCTAGATGCTATTATGTTAGTTCTACCTTGGCAACTGGATCACTCTCTTTTCGGTGTGGGAGTAGAACATCGGAGTCCATGAAGCTCACATGGTCTATGTCGGTTATTGCTAATATCCCTACGTTTTAAGAAGATGATCTAATGTATGAATATGACTTATGTAAATGACTTATGAACTCTAATTGGGACTACTTGAGGGATACTACTTAGTATAGGTGAGGGTATGGGACTTTACCTATGCCTTGCACAAGTGGGTTCTTTGAGGAGTTCTTGTGTGAGTCCTCTAAGGATAGCAACTTATGAATAGTGGTAAGGTTGGTTTTCACCTATTATGATGTTGAATATGTATGTGATTACACTTGTGTCTTCTTTATGGCTTTACTTAGTATATATGTGAGGGTATAGGACTTCATATTACATTGCACAAGTAAACTTGAAAGGAGGGTCATGGGTGGTGTGTTATGATGGTATGGTATGAATGGAATTCAAATATGTAAGGTAAGGGTTATGGCTTTTTGTTATGATCATGAATGTCTCTTTATCTTGTAATGTGGATTGGCTAAATGTTCCTTGAATATGCATAATGGCTTTTAACTTGAAATAGCATGTTTTCATATAAAGGTCCCTTTTATGCATGTTTTAAGTGGTTTTAATTGCATGGCTTCCATACTTAGTACAATTAATTGTGCTAACCCATATTTCTTCCTTTTTCTACTAAGTGTAGGTTCCAGGAAGTGATTGTGCTACTAAGAGGCTCAAGCTTGGACTTAGACTTTCTCCAAGACTTTTTGGTAAGTCCTCAAGTTCCGAGGATACACACTATGACACTTATGTTCCTTATATTTTAATAGACTATTAGACTTCCTATGTACTCATCATTTTGAGACAATTCTATTGTAAAGGGCTATTGTCCCTATTTGAGACTCTTATGTGGACTTAGATGGTTTCATTGAGATGATGATGTCTAGACATTGTACTTTCTATTTTTTATTATGAGATACTTTGACATTGATGTTGAAAGTTTTCGTTTTTTTATATTCCGCATTATTCAATGTATATATGTAATGATGAATATGCTAAGGGCTCGTATAAGACCCCTTCGGGGTAAAGTACGCCGTGTTATGCCTAGGGGATACTTTCGAGCCGTCACAAACTTGGTATCAGAGCATAAGGTTAATTGGATAATATTAGGGTTCATGTCTCATGAAACCACATCGAGTAGAGTCTTGTTCACATGTGTGAAGCGCGCCACACTTATGAATGAGACTCTATAAGATGCTTAGGAACTTTCACTTCCTTATTACTCATTGGTCGTGCCTCAAGAATATTAGTCCTATTAAGTCTTTCCTTCTAATCATTTTCTTGTGCTTATAGGCTATGAATACAAGAAGGACTATTGCTAGGAGGGCCATAGGGGAAAATGTGAATGAGGAGGTTCCCCCTCATGTTCCTCAAAACCCTTAAACTCCTCAAAATCATCAAGCTCCTATTGATGAAGGGGCGATGTATAATGTGGAGATAAGGGCGGCTCTTCATTACATTGACTCAACTCATGACGGCACAAGCTAATCGGGAAGCTAGACCCCGGGTGGAGACCAATGTGAGTACCATGGCCTCACGGTTGAGAGACTTTACTAGGATGAACCCTCTTATCTTCTTGGGTTCCAAAGTGAATGAAGACCCACAAGAGTTCTTGGAGGAGGTTTATAAGATTGTGGAGGCTATGGGAGTTTCTTCTAATGAGAAAGACGAGTTAGCCGGGTATCAATTGAAAAACGTGGCCCAAGTATGGTACACTCAATGGAAGGACAATATGCCTTTAAAGGCGGGTCCCATAATATGGGAGGTATTCAAGAAGGCTTTCCTTGATCGGTTCTTTCCCTTTGAGAAAAGGGAAGCCAAAGTTGAGGAATTCATCAATCTTCGCCAAGGAGGTGCGAGTGTCCAAGAATACTCCTTGAAATTCATGAAGTTGTCCAAATATGCTCCCTCTTTGGTTTCTAACTCAAGATATGAAATGAGTCGCTTTGTCACCGGTGTGTCCGATGCTATTGAAGAAGAGTGCCGAGCGGCAATGCTCCACGACAACATGGATACATCTAGGTTGATGGTACATGCTCAACAAGTGGAAGAGTCAAGGCATAGAAAGAGGAATAGATAGGTGAAGAGGCCAAGGGCTGATGAGGGGAATGCATCTAAGGGTAAGTTTGAAAGTCAAGGTGAACCAAGGTTTAAGAGTAGGTTTCCCAACCAAAGTTCATCCAAGGCCCAACAAAGGTAGGGTGTCTACCCCTAGACCACAAGAGGAAAAAGGTGGTGGTCCTTATGTTGAGAAAACTAGTTGTGAAAATGTGGTAAGAAGCATCAAGGAAAGTTCCTAGTTGGCATGGACAATAGCTTTAGTTGTGGGAAGAGTGGTCATATGAGAAGGGATTGCAATATGTTGAAGGTTCAAGGGAGGGCGAATAAGGAAGCTCAAGCAAGTGGGTCTAACTCCGATGCTCCTAAGAAGAATCACTTCTATGCTCTCTAATCCTGAGGTGATCAAAAGAACTTTGTGGATGTTGTTACCGGTATGTTGCAGGTATTTTCAATTAATGTTTATGCATTGTTAAACCTGGGTGCCACTTTATCTTTTGTTACTCCTTTAGTGGCTATGAAATTTGATGTGCTCCCCGAAACCTTAAAAGAACCTTT
Organism: Solanum piurae; assembly: GCA_029582685.1. Classification (NCBI taxonomy): domain Eukaryota; kingdom Viridiplantae; phylum Streptophyta; class Magnoliopsida; order Solanales; family Solanaceae; genus Solanum; species Solanum piurae. The sequence continues at coordinate 1,083 of JAJOOO010016566.1, read as the reverse complement.
TTTCGTGTCTACCGTGGTAGGTAATTTGGTTATAGAAAAATGAGTGTATAGGGGTTGTCCCATTTCATTGTCCAATAGAGTCACATTGGTTGACCTAATAGAACTTGATATGTTGGACTTTGATGTCATATTGGGGATGGATTGGCTTCATGTTTGTTTTGCTTCCATAGATTGTAGAACCCGAGTTGTAAAGTTTCAATTCCCTAATGAACCCATTGTAGAATGGAAGGGAAGAAACTTGACACCTATAGGTCGAATTATCTCTTATCTAAAAGCTTGTCAAATGATTTCTAAGGGTTGTATCTATCATATTGTGAGAGTTAAGGACCTTGAGTCTGAGATTCCTCCATTAGAGTCGGTCCCCATACTAAGGGAGTTTCTGGAAGTCTTTCCTAATGACTTTCTTGGAATCCCTCCCGAACGGGAAATTGACTTCGGCATAGATCTCTTGCCGGATACACAACCAATATCTATCTCTCCTTATCGGATGGCCCCGGACGAATAGAAGGAACTAAAGGCTCAACTTAAAGATTTGCTAGATAAGGGTTCTATCCAACCAAACATATCACCATGTGGTGTTCCAGTTTTGTTTGTGTAACGCCTCTCAAAATGAGGTAGGATAAAGTAGGGCCTCACATGGATTTTATGCAATAATAACTTGTAAAAAAAAAAAAAAGAGGTCCAACTAAGTGAGGGGTAGTTTGGCCATTTATTTTTAAGTTGTTTTTATTATTTTAGGTATATTAGATCATTTAAATGAGGGTTATAACTATATTCTTCAAATTAGAATTTCCAAAGTCTTTCTCTCTCTATTTTTCTTTCTAACTCAAGGAAGAAGAGGAGTTGGAGCTAGGGTTGAAGATTTCAAATGATTCTTCTTCAATTTTCGTGGGTCTTTAACTTAGAGGTATGGGGATCCTTTATCCTTGATTATTCTTTCTTTCAAGGAGCCCAATCAAAAGGTTTTCAAGGTTTTTCAAATACGCACAAAAACCTATTTCGATTCTAGAGTGGGTTCTTGCATAAAAAGGTTTTAAATGATGATTTATATGGTTATTAATGATTATTAATGGATTTTAGAAA
>JAJOOO010016565.1:0-35323 GCA_029582685.1 Solanum piurae | reverse complement strand
AAAAAGGAATCAATGCTCATTAGCTAAGTTTCTTAATCGAATGAGATTATAGTAATTAAGTAGCATAATATATATTAATATACAAGGCCAGCAGTAAGCAAAAAAAAAGGAAAAATTAACAAATTAAATTGCTCAATGGAACAATCTTGATTTCCAGTGTTATCCTCATCAAGCTGAGCACTAATCCTTAAGAACAAAGCATAAAACAGTTCTAATTGGAAGAAAAAAATAAAAATAAACGTGATTAATAGTAACCAGCCTCGGAGTTTCTCTCTTTCTTGCACTAATTCTAGTTAAAACTTTATTTGTGCATATTTTTTGGGGGGTCATTCATATCTAATTAGATCATGAGGAAGAAGACGACCCATTAGTTGCAACAACATTATCACTTGTATGAAGATTGTGGATTATGCCTTTTTTGTTGTCACTGTTGTTACTTTCATGCTGATGTTGCTGGATATGTTGATGAAATTCTGAATCGGTGTTGTTATGATTGTTATTTCTACTAACAATACAAAAACCATTAACACTGTTAGTGTTACCATTCTGGTGGTGGTTGTCGTCGTTATCACCGTCGCCGGAGTTGGGTTGATCTGATTTTTTCCCGAAAGTGCTTTTGTTATTGTGCATCCATACTTTAACCACCCCTTTTTCAACTCCAATTTCGTTACAGAAATTGCTTACCAGATCTTCATCTCTCTTCTGCATTTTCCACCCAACTCTTTCAGCGAATTCCAGCATTTTCACCTTCTGATCTGGAGTGAATTTCGTTCTGAAACGTTTCCTCCCGTTCGAATTAGCCAACGGAGCTGATGTCGGGTTCTGATTTTTCTCCCCAGAAAACCCAGCACTGAGTGCCAAAAGCATATGAGGTGCAGAAGCTGGGTAATAAGCCGACGAAATCGGCGGTGGAGATGGAGAATTCGGACTACTATGGTCCCCACATGGAATCTGCAGAGGTGGAGGAGGAGGATGGTGACGATGGTGAGGTTGATACTCAAGCACCGCGGTGGCAATAGGTGGCGGTGGGATTACAACCGGTTCTTCCGGTTCACGGCGGTGAAAATTACGGTGACACCCACAAGCAGCACATTTTAGTGAAGTTGGGTCAGATGGGTTAGCTGTAGGAGAAGGTAAAAATTCTCCACACCCATCAACAGCATGACCCCCTAAACTAGCAGCATGATTTTTGAGACACTCTCTGTAAATAACCACAACAGGGTGATGAGGATGATGATGGTTATGGTGAAATGAACTTTTCCTTTTAAGAACACCATTACTAAAAGGAAAGGGTTTCAGTTTTTGGATCTGAGTTGGGGTTTCAATTTCAGCTTCTGAGGTTTTCACTGTTGTAGTAGTAGTAGTAGTAGTAATGGTTGTGTTGTTGTTGGTTAAGTCCATGGCTGAAACATCTAACACTCTTTTTTATCTTTTTTTTTTTTAGTTAAAGAGTTAGTAGATGATTAGATTTAGGGTCAAGATGATTTCAAACAAAAAAAGAACCATCTTTATTCATAGGAGAAAAGGTTAATAAGAAGGAGGAAAAAAAAGAAGGGGGGACTCAAGTAAGTGAGAAGACAAAAGGATGAAAAAGAAATGAAGGGTGTTTTTTAGGTTTTGGTTTATGGTTATGGTTTTGGGTTGATGAAGATGAAGATGATGATAATGAAGATATGAATAGTGATGACCTTAGATAATAAAATGGTATATTTGTTCTTTTCATCCCTCAACTTGTCACATACTTCAACTTTAGTCCTTGTGATTAGTATAATTTTATTTTATTTTATAATTACAATCTTCAAGCAAATGGTAGATGTTACCTCCTATCAACTTAAGTAATCACCAAGTGTTCTTGTTTATACTGAAATTTGAATCCAAAATTATACGAATTTTAATTCATTCATTAATCACTAAGCCATACATTTAAAAGATTTGAAAATACAATTAACCTTAAAAGAAAATTAAAATACATAGTACCCTTTTCCTTCTAGACAACAAAGATGTTTTTTAATTATATTTCTTTGAAATATAAAATATTAGTGCATTTATTTAAAACAAGCACTTGTAAAATTTAATAGTTCAACAATTAGTAATTTACAAAATTTATGAAGATTCATAACCAAAATGGAACAAAAGATTGAATTAAAAATTTATCATTAGTTGAGGGGCTAATGGTGAAAAATTTTGTAATAAAAATCTTGATTTTGTGGTTGTCCTTGTTAACCAGTGTGTATTTTTTGACCTTGGTTCTAATCTAATCTGTGGTTAACCTGCAGGTGACCCCACCACCCCACTTGCTTGTATTAGACTTTGTATGTCATGTGTGTAATAAATACCACTGAATACTGATCATCAGTTAAATGCTTATGTCAATACTCTTGTCCTCTTCTCCTTTTGGATAATCATACTTGAGCACTTAATTGTTTAACTAAATTATGATTTAGAGTAATTAAACATAATAAACTGACCATAATTCCAGTTATTTCATTGTAAAGTACTAGTGTATTGAATTTAATTAATTTGGATTCCATAGTTGAGTAGGGGAGTAATTAGTATAGTCGTTTAATTACAAGGTTGTCCCATCTACTGACTATTTAATACTTCTATTAAAATTGATACAGAAGACCTACTAGTTCTTTAGTTCTTTTGACTAATCACTCTGCTGCGGAAGAGCCAGCAGTAAGCCACCAGCAGGACATAATAAATGAGCGAGTGATTGAGTTAGATCTAATGTTTATTTATCTGTTCGCGAATCATTCAGAATTAGAACGATTTAAAAATAAGTGATTGCCTTTTTATATATATGTATTTGTAAGCAAATTTTACAAAATTTAGCTAGGTCTAATGTTCACGGTTAAATAGCATTTTTGAGTTGATAGATACTTATTGATCAAACAATGCTTGTGTTGTGGTTAATTACATTGATTAGCTTAGTTGTTAGGAGATGATTAATTATGAGTAAATTAGGTGAAGATAATTATTGATTGAGTAAGAAAAATTGAATAGAATCATAGAAATGGAATTTACTGCAGCTGTCTGATGCATTTACTGAAGCAACCTTATTTGTCAAAGTTACAGTTGGAAAAGCAGAGGCATCCCAATTTTCCAAGACCTGGCTTTCACTCCCTGGTAAAAATTATAAAACACGTTACTGGAGTTATTTATAATTTTTATTTTTTGGTTCTCGTTCGGTGTTTGATAATTCATAATTTCATATAAAAATTTGATTAAATTTAAATTTATATCAAAAAAATTCATATTAGGGATAAAACACTTCTTCATAAACACAAATTCATATTCAGAAGAACTCAAACAAAAAATCTCTATTTAAAAATGAAAGAATATTTATCGTTGCCTTGGTTGGTACGGAGATTTACTACTCTCTGACGCTATATCGTATCCGTTTCCCATTTCAATATAAAATATTACTATTTTTAGTATTGAATTTCAATATTTGTAATTATAATGTTGTTGCTTACAAATATTTAAATATTGATTCAAAGTGTTTATCTCAAGAAAAATAATTATTCATAAATATTTTTAGGTAAAATATATGCTAAGCACAATTTTAAAACTCAAATATTAGCTCCAAAATATATGACAAATTGGGAGATTCATCTCTAATCTTTCATGTGTATTTTATGTTCACATATATAACTTTATTTTAGAAAAATAAATTAATTTTTTCCAAATGATCTACCTGAATTCTTTACTTTTTCCCCCATATAGTTTCTTTTGGTTTTTCATTTGACTTTTGGTATTTGAATTAGAGCTCGAAAAATTTAAATTTGCGCCACACAAGGCCTAATTAAGAGTAAAATGCTCATTATTAAAAAAAATTATGTATCCAAAGCTCGAACTCAAGACTTTTGATTAAAATACGAGCAAGTCAGTCTCATACTTTGTTGTTTTAGTTGCCTTAGTCCATTTTGTCCACGCACTAATTATCTCTGACTTATTTATAATGTATGAAACATTATGATAAATTAAATTTTACACTATAATGATAATTTCTTATTGCTAATAATTATATATTCCTAATTTATTTCACATAAAATAATTTACATATTTACGTGTATACGAAAATTAGTACTTCCTCCGATTCAAAAAGAATAATCTAGTTTTTTTTTAGTCTGTTTCAAAAAGAATGATTCGTTTTTTTTTTTGCAACACTTTAACTTTAACTTTTCACGTGGCATGTTTAAGACCATAAAATTAAAGGACATTTTGATATATTTAACATAACTTTAATTTAGAACCACAAGATTAAAAAAAAATCTTATTTTAAAACTCTGTTTCAAATTAAACTACAGTATTATACCATTCTTTTTTAAACGAGGGAAGTAATATCAAAAGGAAAAGTTGTAGTACTACTATTTAAACAATAGTATTTCTCGACAATAAATTCTGTACAAATCTTACGTAAGAAAAGTAGCGAACAAACCTCGAACTTAATATATTTTTTGGGGAGGCTTTTGGAGTTTAGTGCGTGAAAAACGAGTAGTTAGCAATTAAATAATTATGATTAACTCCACAAAACCAAACCACGTGTGCTTTCCTAACAACACGTGACGTGATTATTTAGCTGCCACGTACGTTCTATTAGTTGTCATTATTTTATTAGTATTAAGTTATAATTAAAAGAACACAAGTGTGATTACGTACTAAGTTTGAATTTTCTTAATTGTCAGGTTGTCATTTCCTTAATTTTAGTCTCTTTATTAAACAAGGAAAGGAATGGGTTGGGAAAAGAACAAAAGGGATCACAGAATCACATCTCATCATTGTTAAATTTTTTATTTGCTCCTTTTGACTCTTAAGTGTTGAAACCGTTGGGTGCATTGAATACTGAACTAATTAACCTATTTTATGATTTTCGTTAACAAATTACAAGTAACTAATATGAAAAAATCTGGTTGGAAGCATCAACCTCGAAGGAGCATTGCAGTGCACGATTCAAATTTAATTAGAATTCTAATATAGGTTTTATACGCCAAATTAAAATTCATCTTGTATTTATTGTCATGTTTTGTTTTACAAAATGTAATTTAATTAGTTTTTACAGTCATATATTGCATTAGGTTACTTCAATTTGTTAAGAGAGAATGTATTAAAAACACTCCTAATATAAATTACTAGTTTCATTTTTGTGCTATTATAGTCTTAAAAATATCTTTCTATTTGACTAACTAAATATACATCGTATCTATATCATGACATATCAAATGATTTCAAACTCTATAGGAGTGCGAGGCTCTTAATAAAAGTCGAAAGTAGTTTTGAAGACGCCCTTAATTTGGTAAGAATTCAGGAGTGTATTTCACTCATCTAATAAAATTAGGTGTCTATTTAAGCTCAATTTTAAAAAATATTTTTAAGACTTTCAACAATTTAAAGATAAAATTAATAATTTATGTCAAATTTAAAAATATTTTAAATACTTATTTCGTTTCAAAATTATATAAAATTCAGAAGAAGAAACAATTTTATCCGCTACCTCATATATCCATAGGCGGTGACTTGTGCTATTCATGATTACGTTTTAAAGTATATAGTATTCCACAGGTCAAACAAAGCAAATCACAAATGATAAATATTATAGATAGACATGGAACAAATTTAAATTAGTGTATATAAATGCTATTAAGGTCCCCCTTTCTGACAAAAGAAAAAAACTGCAAGGTCTACTCTCTTGTCCAGTCTATGCAATACTCATTAATTTTAGACTAAAAAATGGGACCCAAATTACAAAAAATGAAATTCAAATACCAGTAAAGTCCACTACAAACCCATAACTTTATAACATGGATGAACTCATGGGCTTACCTTATATGCTATTTAAAGTACTTTATTTTATTTGTTTAACACAATTATATTATTGATGAATGAAAACTTAAAGCTTTATGTCTCTATCAATTTATAATTTATTTATTTTTTTAAAAAGGAAAAGAGAATAATATTTCTTTGAGATTATAAAATACAAAGCAAATTAAAAAAATTATCAGAAACGACGAGTTGTCGCATTCGTGATTAATTCTTTTCGGAATTAATATCAAGAAGCACCAAAAGATATTGGCATTATTGTATAGTTTTGTGTTTTAAATGTTCAGTTTTAATCCCAAAAATAAACATGTTGATGAAGATATATATACTTTGAATAAATAAAATAGTTGTTTGTTGTTTTTAAATACATACATATTACTCTATTTGTTTTACTTTCTCTTTTTATTTGTTTTTAAAACAAATATAAGTTTTTTTCTTTTTGACAATTCTTTAATACTAATATCTTAATTTAAAGAATTAAAGAATATTTAATACATTTTATAATTCGATATATATATAAATACAAAATCAATTAATAATACGTGGGCCACACTTAAATAAAAATCTAACAAGTTAAACACTCATATAAACTATATAAAAAAAATTATACTACTCTATCTAGCCCAATATTATGAATTATTGATTCTTTTTTATGATTCAAAATGAATGAACTTTTTAAAATTAAGAATGTATTAATTATTTTTTTCTTTAAAATTATCCTTTTTTATGAAGTTTTGAACTATCTCTATTTTTAAGATGAGTTCGAAAAGAATTAAAAGGATAATATAGAGAAATTACCCTTTAATTAATGCTTCTAAAATGTTAGAACGCCATTGACAAAATTTCTAACACGCCATTAATGTCTTAATATTTGAAAAAATCACAGAAATTTACTTATACAATTTAAAATTTTATAACAATAATTTGAAAAACATGACTGAAAAATGACCAGTGATACTTTTACTTTCTCTGTGTATAAAGTTACAATGTTTCACTAGCAGCATTTTTTTTTGGTTAATTTGTACTCTTAATATCCTTTTATTTTTCGATTCTTTTGTGAATTACACTGAATATATTGATATTGTTTCTTCCTTTTGGTAGTGACAGAAGAATCTTATAAAATTTGAAACTTGAACATGGCAGATCTCTCTTAAATGAGCTGATGAAAAATAGTCCTTACATTAAACAACAAAACTTTTTGAAAAAGAAAAAGGAATACGGTTATTACAGTAATCTTCAGGTTTCAGAAAAAGAAAAAATTACTAATTAATAAAAGGTGACAAAGCATTGGGAAGCAAGGTGTGCAGTCAATAATCTAATTTTGAGAGCTCATCTGCCTAATCTCCCAAACAAAATTTTAATTAAATAATGATTCTTTTTTTTTTGGCACCAATCGATGGTTAGTTACTAATCTTTATAATAATATTTTAACTAACCCAATTAGGTAATTAGGTTTCACATCTCAATATTCTTCCCAACCCCCACCAATTCCCTTGCTTGACGGGTTTCCCATTTTAGATTCTGTCACATTTCTTTACTTAACTCTATGCAATCACAAATATATCAATGTGCTTCAACTTATTATATCAATGAAAAAATATTTAGCTATTACTACTATTTTATTGAGTTACCGATTAATACTTATAACCAGTGTCGAATTTAGAGGCAAAAAATAGGGCATCGAAATTTGTGGTCTTTTCGTAAAATTAAATATTTTATGTATATATTTACTAAAATTTGTATAATATTATATTTTGACACCCGTATTATAAAATGAGTTTAAGCCTTTAAGGTAATAAGTAGACTTAAGCTTTCTTTAGTGTGATAGTTCAATGGTCAAGGTGGGTTCATTTCACTCAATGGTCAAGGTGGGTTCATTTGACTGATGATCATGAATTCGAATGGTCCTAGCTAGGATCAAACCCTGGTTGCGTGATGGTTGCTTTGGCTTGTACCAGCAACACCAAGTGATCTTCTATGCTTTTCATGGGGGCATTATATATATGGGTTCGCCTCTACATATCAAGTTAAAATATATATCAAAATAATGCAAACTTAAGACTTCATTTTAAATGTAAAATTGAGGGTAGGAGACTCTGAGATGGAAAATCGAACCTTCACGGGTAAGGTAAGAGTTTGAATAGCAAACTTGCGACTTAGCTTACTCATACAAATAAGGGGGGGAAATGATATTTAAAGGATCGTAATTAAACACATGATCTTGATACATCAACCTTGCCAATTAAACTGGGCCTCGTTGAGAGTCACGATGGGGAAGTCCAAGTGCAGAATAGTTGTTTGAACCACTATTTAAAACAAAGACCAACTTTACAAAAATATTTAAAATTTTAACCACTTCAATATCAACTATCAATCCTTGGGGTCTGAAGTATAAAATGGCCAAAGCCAAACTTCAAACCTCAGATTTGGTATATGAATTTGTCCTTTGTAGACTTGAAAATTAACTCAGTTTTAAATATCACATTTAAAGGTGGATATCTGGTGCAAATTCTATAAATAACTATTATAGCAAAACCATCGACATATTTTATAGCTATGTATCGATTTGAGCTCAATTCGATCAAACAAAGTCCAAACCAAACTCACTCTTCTTAGATATCATCATGCATATATAGGGGCAACTGTTCGCACATATAGCTAGTCACTTGAAGGATGCTATTTAAAGTATAGCCAAAATTTATACAGTAGTATTTTATTATCGTTTAAAAACAAACAGTAGACTTGTTGGATTGACCCAATTTTTCTTGTTTTGTTAGTAAGACGAGTATTGTTGAGTTATTTCTCTAGTTGAAGGATAATTTTGTGCCAAAAAATGTAATAGTGAGAATATCTTTGAGCTAAAAATTTAACGGGGTAAAACCTGATCTATTTTGAAATAGTTTAGGCATATATTTGACCATTTTCCTTTTTTAGTTTTTGCTTCCAAACAACGAGCTATTAAACTTCAGATGATTAATTTTGATTTCTTACTATCATGGAATTCATCATCAAGATAATCGTCCTTACGCAATCAACGAACTCTTGTTAATACCGAGATTTGACTCAAGTTAATTTCAAAATGAAAGAATTTCAATATATGGTGTTAAAAGTAAAATTTGTCAAAAGTCTGAGTTTCTCAATATAATAAGTAGGGTTGTCAATGTGGCAGACGAGTGCGGGATGAAGCGGGTCTGATTGAACCTGCAAAATATTCAACCCGCTCTATCTGTCATGACTTTTTTACGAACTTGGTCCGCCCAAATCCCAATAGCAGCAGACCTACGAATTCGATTCTAGTGCAATTGAATTTCCCGCTCAAATATTTCATCTTCTCAAAAAAAAAAGACCAAACATTTTTCTCTTTTTCCCCTTGTTGCTGGTAGGGACGACTCAATAAGATTAGGGGCCTAAAGCGAAACTTTAAAAAGGAGTCCTAATCTGCTTTTCTAGTTTTATTAGATGTGAAGTCATTAATTATTGTTTTATAATCGTTTTGTTTTAGTAATTCCTTTTCAATTGATAGTATAGCTAATTCATTCATTCTCTCTTAAGATATTGTTGATCTTAGATGAGATTTTATCAATTTTCGTTTTGAAAAACTTCTGTCAATGTCACGACCCAAGGGTATCCCCTAGACGTAACATGGCACATAGAACCTCGAAAGGAACCATGTAAGCCACACTTAGCATATCATAACATAAGTAAAGAACAATAAAGAGTAAAAACGCATTTTTAGTCCAAAATCTTTATAAAGGAAAGCGGAAGTCTAGACTTGTCTCAATTAGCCATCTATTACAATCGAGAACTCAAATAGGGTCACAACCCTTACAACATAGTTCACAAGTGAAAGTACAAGAAAGGAAACTAGAAAATCATCATCCGTCCTCGAACCATGAGGACTCACCAAAAGTAAGGAGATTAGTCGATCCAAGCTTTGACCAAGAAGAAGATCACTTCAAGAACCGGATCCTACACTTATGAAAAAATGTAGAAAATATGGGTTAGTACAAAAATGCACTAAGTATGATAGTCATGCATAAAATCATGAAAACATGCCAAAAAGGACATTTTAGTTGAAAAGTATGCACTTTACCAAGTTTGAGAATTATCATGAAGATTAGTGTAAAAGCATAAGTCATAAGCATATTCAACATATAGATCATCATAGCATAATGGAAACATACCATAAATACCCTTAAAGTCTACTCGTGCAATGCATGAGTAAGATACCATAATCCCACCCATGTTAAGTAAAGATTCTTGAGTAACCATAGTTCATAATTCATGTTCTTGTCATAGGTGAGAATAAACCTTAACAGACATAAACCATGTGAGCGAAACATGAAATCCGGTGTTACCCACACCAAAAAGGGTTGTCCTACTTGCCTAAGGTAAGACTATCACATATTAGCTTTTAGGTGGATCCATTAGCTAAAGACCTATGGGGGTACATAGTTTATGGGATAAGGAAGATTGTTACTAGAAACTCGCACTTTCTAGCGGGGGAGCTTTCATCTCAAGAGATACTTTCTAGAAATCCACCCTTTCTAGCGGGGGAGCTTCGACCTCATATTTATTACCCACGCGGTGCTAAGCATAATTCCCACGATATACATATTAATTTTTGACTTAAGTTCATATTTGTGAAAGACTCAATCCAACATAATTCATACTATAGCTCATAGATTCAATAGGTTAGAATAGTCTTTCAACCTTAGAATCATCATATAGTGAGAAAACCTTTTCACTTCATATCATATTCATACATTGGTGTGTAGATGAGAGTAATTCATCAATCAATACACACAAGATCATAATCATAATAATAATCACTTACTCTCAAGGTGTTCATAAATCGTAAACATAACCCTCGTGCATTGCTCTTCAAGGATCATAGATCATAACCCATCAACACATCTAAAATTACTACATTAGACATGGATGGTAACATAATTCAAGTAGTTCAAGTACTACATGCTGTTGACACCCAATTTTGGACCTCCACATTATAGATTAATCATCGAGCTTCTTCAATTTCAAACGATTTAAAATAATTAGTTTCATAAATTTTTTAAAATAAAATAAAAATATTTTTGCAAGTTTTTAAATAGTCTATCACTTTTTGTATTTTTTAATAATATATATATGTTTTATATAATTATGTATATAATTAGTATATTTGAAAAAATATTCTAAAATCATCTCAAAAAGATTTTTGCTTTAATTAAGTATTTGTTTAATTAGTTTAAGTTATGTTTATATTTTTGAGTAAATTTGTTTACAAATAAACTAATTATTTTATTTTTGTTAAGACTAAGGAGCTCGTAAATTAATTATATTAATTCATCTTATTTAAACATTAGCTGAATTTGCAAATCAACTCAATTCGGTTAACTCCTTAAATTTAAGTAGGCTAAGTTTGCAATTCATTTGGTCATTTTTTTAATTCAAATATAACCATCTTTTTGTCCCACTTCTTGGACCTTTTTAGAAGACCAAATGTTGGGCCCTCAGCCCATTTCTCCAATTCAACTAGACAGCCCATTTCTTTTTCCTTTCCAGAAAACCCAACCCAATTCTCCTAAAACAATCCATCAGCAATACAATTTCCAGCAACAACATACAAATAGCAACATACCCGACCGACCCCTGCAATCGTCTTCTACACGCGAGAACAACGAAGAACGCTGCAAACCCAAAAATCCAGTGAGCAAATCACGCCAACAATCACCTCATGTCCCCTTTTCCCCATTTTTAGGGATTTTCAATCTCTTCACTGTTGCGTCAAAAGGGTATATGAATTCGAATTTTGAATTTCAAAATTCATTCAAAAATCTTCCCATTTTCCCCCCTAATCGATTCCATTCTCTTCCTATATATACTCTCATTCCTTTAACGTCTTAGGGTGGGGATTTTTTGGGAGAAATAGAAAAAGGGGTTTTTTTAACACTAATTTGCTGCCCTAAAACAGAGGGAATTTCATCAAAAGAAAGAGTTGTTTTACTTTTCGGAGCTCATCGAAATCGGCTCATATTGGTGGGAGTTCTTCATGGTCAAGCTCGTCGTCTCAGTTTGCTGCTCCGTACAAGGTAAAATTTCTTCCTAACCTCAATTTATGTTTAATAGACTATTTATCTCTCTTGTGTAATGATGTTGTCTTATTTGTTTTGCCATGATATTTCAGCTCCTCCGTCTCATTAATTTTTTGTTTATGCCTCGTAATGTTTTAGCTATACTATCCTTATTTCCGTTATCATAGATAAAAGATGTTGTTGTTCATGTTTGTCTGCTTAGGCAAGCGCAAAATGCTTCCCAAAAGTATATGTGTGTAATGTTGTTACCAGTTTGTTTGGTCCATTAATACGTCATGAATTTGCTAAATGTTTTGAGTTTACTCGTAGTCCAATATGTCCGGTTCTGGTCACTGTTTGAGTCCCTCCGATAAGCATGTTGATTTGAAATTCTAGAAATAAATGTTATAAAGTTTGAATTTTTCCTTTCCTTTCAATCTCTTCGTTTGGCTGAGCTTTAGAAGTATAGCTTTGTTATTGGTGTATATTACATCAACATTAGATTTGCACTGAGATTTTGTTTACTGTGATCCAATTTCGATATAATGTTTGTCCATTTAACTTGAAAGTTCATCATATTTCAATTAGTGGCGTTGCCTCCATTTGAATATTGTAATTTCTCATTTCCTTAAGCTCATAAATAGCTTTAGTTTTTTTTTCTTTCTAACTATATAGTTTAACATGTGTATTGCTTCCTTTTAGTTCAAAAGTTTTCCTTGCATTAAGCTTTAATACTCACACGCAGCCATTGCTTGCATTCATGAAGATCCACACTTTAGATGTGCATATTGTCTAACTACATACTTATTAATAGTCATTTTATGCCCCTTTATTTATGCATTTAATTTGTTCCTCATATATGGGTTGATTTTAGTTAAAGGTGGGGGCTGTTGAGTGTAACATTTAGCAAATGTTCGAGTTTGTTCGTTTCATGCTTAAAATTATTATCGTTTAAAGATATACTTTTTTGGCTGATTTTTGTGTCGCCCAACGTGTGCTAAGCAAATAATTAACTTGATCTTAAATGTGATCTAATGTTGCAGTTGCCAAGTATGGCTTCATTGACTAGTTAATTGTCTTATATTTTTTGGCATATGAAATCATTGTTTGCTTATGCTTTTATGTGCCTTTAATTTGCTTATCCATTTGCTAAAAATGAGGTTTAATTAGTATAAGCATTTTGATCACTATGGCTTGCTTTTAGTTCTTCCTTTTTTCATTTGCATTTGCTAAACTCCTGGTCACTGCCAGCCCTTTGCTACGTTGATGAGTTATGTTCCTTTTATATTTATTATTTATTGCTCGGTTAATCCTCCTTTATCGGCGGTTGGGAGATATTATTATTGGATGCTAACTCTTATCATCATTTTTTTTGTTGCATTTGAATCCCTTCCGAGTCCATGGTGGACTTCTCTTCCTAGCATCCTCGAGTTGAGCCATAAAGGCTCATTATTTTTTTCCTTCATAGTCCGAGTCAGCCGGGTAAAGAAAATCGAAGCACAAGGCTGGAAAACAGAAAATGTGGATATTTAGAGCTGAAAAATGGGTCGTATACATGTTGTATACACAAGTATACACTGATATACAGGCCCAAAACAAAAGAAAACACAGGGCGGAGGCAAAACACAAGTGTTTGGAAGCAAGAGATACATGAAAAGAGCTGATATATGCGCTCATATACACTGATGTACATTCGGTGTAATAAAAAATGAGATTGGGTTAAAATCCAAAAACTTGCAGCGAAATTAACCCAAAAAGAGGCCCAAATTCAATTTCTCCCTTACTCTTTAATTATTTAATTGTCTTTATTTATTGTTTGTTTTTTTATATCATTAACTCTAACTTTAAAATTGTTAGTTAACTTAATTAAATTTCCAAAAGACGAACTATCTCTCTGTGTTGTTTTGTTTTTAACAAGTCTCATTATATCAACTCTTGTATTTTCATTTATAATTTTTAGTCAAAACTTTTTAAATTGTTTTCATATTTTGATTAACCAAAAAATGATACAAATAAAAATTCAATTAATCTAGTTTTGTTAAAATTCTAATTAGTTGTCTTTAATTCAAATGTTTCAATTAAGGTCTCATTTTCTTAAAAAATAAAAATTGTTCTTTGTTTAACTATTTTATCAAAGTTAATCGGATATTGTAAATTATTATTATTTTTTATGTTAAATCATTTTCCCAAGGAATTAGTCAAAAAAAAAATATTTTAGTTAAGTCGCAGGTCAACCGCTTGTTAGCGGGTACTTCGAATGCTTAAAGCCTTCTCGAAGTGTAAATTGAACCACGAACCCTCTTTGTTATTTTCAAATGATTTTTTTTCTGTTTAAATCTTTTAAAATTATAAGTTTTCTTAATTTCTTTAAAAAATTAAGTGGCGACTATTTTCTAAGTATTTTTCTCAAATTGTTTTATACTTAGAACGTTTCAAAAAGTAATTTTGCTAAAGATGGTAAATTTACGGCATAAAAAATGCATAATTCTATCATATTCTACTTGCATCAATCAACACCCACACTTTAAGATTCAAATTGGGAAAATAGGAGAATTCATGGATTCTTGGAGACTTTATCATAAAAACAGTAATAAATCATCAATTTGATCATAATATAAAGTAATTAAATCATTAGAATCGTTTTTGTAGAGAATCCATGACTTGGAGTAAAACCCTAGCTTTTTGGAGAAATTACAAGTTTTGAAATTGAGTTTGGAGGGACTCCATGGATGAAGACTATCCATGGATGAAGGACTACCATACCTTAGCTTTGATCCTCCAAAGAAATCGAGTGAAAAAGCCTTCTTCTTCAAACCCTAGCTTGACTTTCTTCTTCTTATTCTTTGGAGTTCTAGAGAGAAGATTTTGAGGGAAATTAGTTTTGATTTGAGAATTTGGAAATTATGAGGGAGATGAATAGATTTAGGGGTCTTAAAACATTATAAAGTTAGTCTAAATTAATACAAAATGACGTCACTTAATATTAACTTAAAAATGGAAAACCCCAAAACACCCCTTAACTAACTTACCAAAGCAAATTCCAGGCATGACCCACGACCCCATCACCTACGGACCATGGTTGGACCCACGGCCCGTGCTGTTGAAGCGTGGGTCGGGGTGTATTTTTTGGGGCTTGGTCTACGGTTTCCAACCACGGAGCGTGGGTGCCCTCTATGGGCCACTCCCAGGCAGCCTCTAGGAGGTTTTTCCTCAAGGACCCATGGTTGGTCCTTGGGGACTAAACCTTGACGTTCTAACACGAAAACATAGATTTTAAGGTACGTGGAGGTCCGTTCAAGGCTCTAACCCTAACATCAAGCTCTAGCTTAGCCTATTAGTTTTCGGAGTGTTACAGTGAACTGAAGCAACGGTTACATGAATTGTTAACATTATTCTATAAGCAATATATGCATTAGGAAAAAAATCAAGTCTTTTTATCTGATTGAGTATTTCCATTAGATCATTATGTTTTATCTGTATTATTTCTCTTAACAGTTTTAATTTTTTTAAAAAAATCTAAACCATCAATATCAGAATAACTATTAAGTGTTAAAGAAAGTTCAATGTTAAGACAATATTTTTTAAAATTCTCATCATCCAGTGATCTCAATTTTTTACCACTAAATAAGAAATCAAAATATTTTCATATGCTTCAAATTGTTTTGAACAAGAATATATATACTTATGAACTAAGAATATCAACAATAATCTAAAAAAAATTATACAATAAAGTTAGAACAAAACCTTGCACGTATATGATAAATTGATATAATAATATCGAAAATAGTGTTGCGTTCCTTCATTATAATGATTGTTTGTTGCACTTTTTGAGATTTTGAAGAAGACACTCAAAAATAAATTTCATTATTTTTTAACTTGTTAGCAACAGTAAATCAAAGGATTTTGTAGGAGAAGATCAATATTGAGAATAAAATAATAAAAAAGATGAATATAAGGTAAATAATAATTTATGGTCAAATTCTTAGATATAAATAAGGAAACACAATTTCCCACATAAGGAAATTATTCCCAAAAGATGTTACATTCCCTTAGAAAAGTGGAAAAACTAACAACATTTCTTTTTTACTTCTTACACCTTTTTAAAAATTTAAAAATATATATAATTTTTTTTCCCAATAATGTGTATAAATACTTTTTTTAATTTTTTTTTACCTATATACACATCTTTATTTTCAATAATTTCTATTATTCCCTATCATTTCAAAATATTTCCAAAATTCCTTATTTTAATCCCCAAACTAAACTTTCGGATACATAATCTTACACTCCCAAAATTGTTTTTCTGCCTTAATTTATTCCGTGATTCTCTCCCTATTTTCACTACACAATCTTATTAGTTAATTCATTCCTTACAATTTGAAATTGAAAATGTTCTCTCTCTCATGTCAAATCAATCTCAACTTCTTGAATAGGTAGTTTTCTTCTTTCTTGTTTCTCTTCGTTCATTCTTGTTTTTTTTTCATCATCAATTACTAATATTTATGAATGCTTCTTCTTCTTTAGTATTATAATTACCCAATTAGTTTCAACTACTCAAGGTATTGTACGTTGTGTCTTTGATTCTAACGATGAAGATTTTGTTGAAATAGATCTAAACAAAGAAACTATCCATTATTCATGAAGAATCTTGAGTTGGAGAAGGAGAAATAGAAGAAAGATGCATCTCCACGCCCATCTTTATCAAAGCAACAAATTCGCAATGTATCTTGTTTATTTTGTTTCTTAAATTCACTTTTGTTAGTGGTATGTCATTTCTGATACATCAATGCTACAATAGATTATGTTTTATGCAATGTATCATGTATAAATTTATTACATTGATACATTTGTTGAATATTCGACTAGTAGGTTTTATGCTCAATACTTATATACTCGATACATAAGTAATGTCTAATGTATCATTTACAATATATCAAATTTATAATGTATCTTCAATATTTTTTAATTTTAAAAGGATATAGATTGTAATAAATCAGTTTTTTGTTGTGTAACAAGATTATCCAATAATAATCGTTGTACATACAACATAATGCACTATAACTGATACATATTAATGACTAATGTGATTTACACGTATATGATACACATTAATGGTCATAATACACTTATACAAATTACTGCTAAATACCCATTCTTTGGCAATGGTACTTTTATACAAATTAACACTACGGGATCGTTTTGTACAAAGATTAATAACGCAGAGATTAGTAACGCAGGAATTAGTAATGCAGAGATTAGTAGTATAGGGATTAGTAACGCAGAGATTAGTAACGCAGGAATTAGTAATGCAGAGATTAGTAGTATAGGGATTAGTAACGCAGAGTTTATTTTTATCAAGTGTTTGGTTCATTATTTCCCACCTCATCTTGTGTTTGGATTAAAACTCTATAAAAAGCTTCTTTTCAATTATACCCTTGAATTATTAGGCAATTGGGTCAAGATAAATAATTGCCGGATAAAATTATTTTTTTATGGCCTTCTACCTTCTAACAAGCCATGAGAAGAACAATTTTGTTATCATGTTTGCTATTTTTTCACTTGAATTATTTGAGGATAAATAATTGTCATATTAATAAATTGATCACTCACAAAATGTCATTTTTCAATTTAAAAAAAGATAAACCATCTACTTTTAAAATCGAAAAGACGGTCAACAATGGTAAAATTGAATAAACAATTAATCTATATTTACACATAAAAATTGCAAGTTGTAGTTTTAATATGTATGTATGTTTTAAATTCTTCAAAATAGAAATAATTAGAAAACCACACACATAATATATATATATATATATCACAAGCGTCATATACAAATAAACAACTCACATTTCAAATTTGTATTGATTTGTATTGGATTTATTTAGTAACAAACAACACTTTCTAAATAATTTGTAAGCTAATTTATTTAAATAAATTTACTAGTACAAATATAAATCATAAAATTAAGAAAATACACAAAATAATTAAAATGATTTGAGGGATATTTTTGTCTTTACATAGACTTATCCCATAGTATTATATCCTATGTATTACTAATACCTCCAAATGGAAGGTATTAGTAATACATCCTATAATATCATGTAGGAGGTATAACTAATCCATGAATTAGTTATACATATGTAGAAATTCATACCAAACATAGTACTAAATAATACCTTACCTAATACATGTATTATTTCTTTTAATGCGGCCTACCAAACGACCCCTACATGTATCTAATACTTAATATCTGTCACACAATAATGTTTCAATATAAAACACAACACTTTACAAGCAATCTTTACTTCTATAATGTATCTATAGGATTGCAGTACTTAGCAATATTCTAAATATTTTAAGAATAATAATGCATCATGAATAATATATCCATCTCGAAAAAACAAATAAAAAAAACTTTGGTCATAATACATTTATACAAATTAACACTACATGTATGTGATACGTAATAACTGTCACATGGTAATGTATCGATCTAAACCAAACACCTTATGGGCAATCGTTACCACTTTAATGTATCAGGTAGGATTACAATACTTAGCCATCTACTAAATATTTTAGAAATAGTAATGTATCATGAGTAATATATCTATCTTGAGTTCACAAATTAAAAAATCGACTATACAATGCAATACATGTAATTCCATATCTTTCATTATGAGATCTCTTTACCATGAAGTTAAAAGTTATAAATAATAATGTATCATGCACAATTTTATGGACATGATACATAAATACATCAAAACTGATACATGTAAATCCATCCAATTGCTCTATCAATGTTGCGTTCTTCTACTTTTCCCGTTTCTTTTACTTTGCAGAAGCACTGAGTTTCAAATTTGGCATTCAGTATACAAGTATATAGTTAATGTCGATAGAGAAGAAAAACGCCATAGAGGTGACATCGACACGAAAGGAGAGGCTGAGAGCCGTAGAGAAGCTCAAGAACTTCTTTAAACCGCTGACGATGACAATAACAAGACTAGCAAAGATATTCATTATGTATCTTCTCAAATTTTTTGATAATTTTGAATCAAAATTGAAAAGATCTTCAATGAACTAGGAGGAGAATTTTGAATCAAAATTGAAAGGATCTCCGATGAACTGGAGATCAATTTTGAATCTAAAAAATTTCGACAATCTTGAATCAAAATTGAAAGGATCTTCGATGAACTTGAAGATTCACAAAAGAAATCTTTTGGCCAACAACAATTCCATCACTTTTGTATCCTTCATAATTCACCCCACTTACCCAAACTTTTGACAAAAGTTTTTGAATCAAATTTGAAAGGTTTCTTCATTGAAACGGGGAAGCAATTGGAAATTTTGATATTCTTCTTTCTGTTAGGATTTGCCTCTGTATGATTGAAAGTAAGATTTTAGCGTAACAGATTGATACTTCTTGTATCAAAATTAATGTATCCGAATAGTGACTTATGTATCGAGAAAGTACAATTTTTAAGGAATTATTGTAATTAGAAAAAGAATAGAGATATGATGTAATTTATTCCTTACACTATGAGATTTATATAGATTTTATATGGAGAAATTATTTGGATTGATACCTTTTAATAAATAATTACTGATTTTGGCGATACTTTTTATTTATTACCATTTATAGCAATACTATGTCAAATCTGCAATATGTATTAAAAGTGAATTATGTCTACTATATATATGTATTATAACTATTTTTTTTAAAATATATTATGCTTGTTTGATAAGAAATTGACATATTATATCATAAGTGTATTAAAATGTGTGATAAATGTATTATCTATCAATAAAACTTGTATTATATGTGAATAATAAATTGTTCTTTGTAATATATATTAAAGTTATATTATAAATATATTAAAAGTGATCAAGTCAAAAAAATATTATTGCTATAAATGGTAAATATATTTTTAATATAATATATTTATGTAAGTTTCCCTTATATCTTTTTTTTCTAATTGGGGACCCAAAAATATGGGACCCAAGCGATCTTTAGTGGCTCACTGGTTAAGATGCCATGGTTGCTGGCCAATTCGATAGCACTTTGCCGGAGTTCCGCCGAAGTTTACTCTCTAAACCGGTGCCCTGACGTACTTTTTTTCCTTCCGATCAGTCGATGGTAATCTCCATGCAATTCGTCGCCGGAAACAGGTAGTGATCACTAGTGTTTAACCAGTGAAGAATGGGCGTAGAAATGGAACTCGTCGATTTGATCGCTGAATCTCCTCTTTGTGTATCTAGAGCTCCAAGGCTATTCATTAAAGAGATGATCATGAGAAACTTCAAGTCTTATGCCGGTGAACAGCGTGTTGGCCCATTTCATAAGGTTAGGTTTTTTTTCACTGTGATTTTCGTAATTGAGTCTATAGGAAGAGGCTACAGGAAATTAAAGTCGTTTTACTTTCAGAGCTTTTCTGCCGTTGTGGTCCTAAATCCTAATGGTAGTGGAAAGAGTAACATAATTGATGCAATGTTGTTCGTGTTTGGGAAGCGAGCCAAACAGGTAAGATACGAGTAGTCTAGAAGCAATTTCATAGATTTGACACATATAGTTGTTGAATTGTGTTAACTGTTTCATCTAACCTTTTTTTGTTAGTGAAAACAAGCATTAGCTGCACTACTAAAATCCGGTCTATTCTAAATGCTGAAATTCTTAGTCCTAAATACTAACCATTATAATTGCTCGGCTGGTTGACTTTCAATGTGGATGGTTATGGAATTTACTTGTGTACAACAGCTTATCTCTGGCGTGAAAGTTTAGCATTTTCATCTTTGATTATAAACTGTGCAGACGTCTTAATAAAGTTTCAGAGTTCATCCACAATTTAACTAATCACCAGAATTTGGAGAGTGCTGGCGTATCTGTTCATTGTAACTGCTTGATTTCCTCTTTTCGAGATGGTCATTTAGATTTGCAGTTTTACTTTTGAATTAAGTGTTTCTTCTTTTATTCAAGGACGGTGAGACATACGAAGCTGTTCCTGGAAGTGATTTTGTGATCACATGTGTGGCATTCCGAGATAATTCCTCTAAGTACTTTGTCAATGACCGGTCAAGTAACTTTACAGAGGTCACCTAGTAACTGAAGGGGAGAGGGGTTGACTTAGATAATAACCGGTTTATATCACTTGCTAGATGTTAACTTCGCGATTATTGTTTCATTATGGGGTTGAAGTGGTTGGATTTTTCAGGGTAAGGTTGAGCAAATATCGTTGATGAAGCCAAAAGCGCAAGTAGCCCATGATGAAGGCTTTCTGGAGTATCTAGAAGATATTATTGGAACCAACAAATATGTTGAGAAGATTGCAGAATCATTTAAGCCGTAAGTTCTCAACCTTTATGGTAAACTCTTTTATTGTTGCCAGAGTGTTGATACTTTTTGAACTGTCATGTGTTCTGTCACATTTTGTTGTGATCGCTGAATATAAAACCCTGGCAACCTTGTCCTGAATCTGTAATCATTGTTCATCAATCAAGATTAAAACTTTTGGCATTAATATGCAATGTGATTTAATGTCGAATCCTCTGGGGTTGTTTGGTAATTGGCTAGAACTATGCAAATATTAGTAATGCATTTATTAGTTATGAAGGTATTAGTTATGCAAAGTTTGGCAATGCATAAATTATTTCTTGGATGTTCGTTTCTTATAATAAAAGTTAATAGACATTATATACTTTGTAAAATGAAAATATATTTTTTTTACAATTATTCCTCTGTCCTTTAGTTTTGTATCTTTTTTCTTTTCTTTCTGCATTTTTATTCAGGCAATAATTTAGACAGGAAGAAAATGTTTGGACAAACCTATATGCAAGAGGCAACAACAACATATCCAGTGTAGTCCCACACAGTGGGGGTCGTGAGAGGATAGTGTGTACACAGACCTTAGCTCTACCTCATAGGTGAGGTAGAGAGGCTGTTTCCAATAAACCTACATGCAACATGTAATATAGAAAACACAACTCCAGAAAAATATTCTCTTTGCTAAGTTTGTATTGGAGGATATGATTGTTTATGTACAACTTGAAAGTATTCAAGTCTGGAATGATAGGGGTAAACTGTCATTTCAACTTTTTACCAATGTATTAGTTATTCAGGTATTAATTATTCCATCATCTCTCCCCTTCGTAACTTGTACATGTATCAGTTATACAAGTTTCTAAATTGCAAATCAAATCGTATTAATTTTATACCTGAATAATTTACTTTCTAATTAGTTACTTAACGTTATATTACCTATGCAGAAATTAATATATATGAATAAATAGCCCATTTGCTAGCTACCAAACGACTTTAAACATTGAAATTGGTGATATCTTCTGCCTAGTTATGCTATTCAGCTTTTATTTTTTCTTTCCATGCTATTAACTCATCCCGTTCCCCTATTTATGCATTTGTGCTCATACTTGCAATTATGTATGTTAATGTAGTCTATAATGAATCACAGTTCATTGACAAGAATAAGTGCCTAAGCAAGTGCATTCAATATTTCTAAAACATGCATTTACTATTTCTTAATGCTCCCTTGTAAGCTAGAATCCCTCAATGAAAGAAGGTCTGGTGTTGTTCAAATGGTCAAGTTAGCAGGGAAAGAAAGAGATAACTTGGAGGTATATTTTGACCTGTGTTGTTCGGACTGTCCAAAAATGTTGCCACACTCATGTTGGATCCTCCCAAAATGCACTACTTTTGGAGGGTCCGACAAGCACCCAACAACATTTTTAAAGAGTCCAAACAACTTAGATTTTGACCATTACGAGATTCTATTTCCTTGAAATTACAGAAAATTAATTATACTATCTTGGTTCCTTTGTCAGGGTGTTAAGAATGAGGCTGAAGCCTACATGCTTAAAGAATTATCACTGTTAAAATGTCGAGAGATGGCTACAAAATTGGCTTTTGAAGTTAATTCAACTCAAATTTCAGAGTGCAAACAAACATTTCTGGACAGGAAGAGAACCTTAAATTACAGAGGTGGGGTCTTTCTCTAAACAAAGGTTGTGCAAATACAAGCGTTCCTTATGTTCAGAGTGCATATATCCGTTGTATTTTTTTTTCCTTCCTACTTATTGGCTTCAAACAAAGAATCTTGATCACCTTGCTTTGAATACAATACCCTTCTTGCGTTTGAAAATTTAGGAGTTTGATAACACTTTGAGGCGCTGCAAGGATGAGTTCAAGGAATTTGAAAGGCAAGATGTAAAATACCGAGAAGATTTAAGTCACTTGAAGCACAAAATAAAGAAGCTTAAGGTAGAGTATATTCAGTCAGGCCTACGTATGTGTTTAAGTTTTGGTGGGTGAGGAAACAATCTTAGAGGAAATAAAGGATAATTCAAAAGGTAGAGTATATTCAGTCAGGCCTACGCATGTGTTTAAGGTTATGATACTTTGAAAGTTCTTTCGCTAACTCATTTTGCAGCATATATAAATGGGGGCTTCTTTATATTGTGCATTAGTAGTACATATGATGGTATCATAAACAACTGGTTTCCTCATTCATGTTTCACAGTTCCTTTTTCATTGAATGTAATCCCTTCATTTGGGGGATTACATTAGGTATGTTATTGTTGAAATCTCATTTGTGGTTTTTTTAGAGTTAATTTCTTTACCTTGATTAATCAGCATAGTTGCTTTTGGTATTTTTTGTTGGTGGGTTAGATGTTGGATCAATCAACGTTTAGAAGATGAAGGCAGTGAGATGAAGATGCTTAGATGGATGTGTGAGTATATTAGGAGAGATATGATTAGGAACGAAGTTATACAAGGCAAGGTAGGCGTTATCTACGGAGGACAAGATGAAGGAAGCAAAGTTGAAATGGTTCGGGGATGTGAAGAGGAGATGCGCAAATGCACTAGTAAAGAGGTGTGAGAGGTTGACTGTAGCAGGAGTTAGGAGAGGTAGAGGTAGGCCGAATAAGATATGGGGTTGAAGGGGAGGTAATTAGACACATATGACACAACTTCAGCTTACTAAGGACACGAACCTAGAAATGTATAAAGGTCGAGGATTAGGATAACAGGGTAATAGATTTCTGAGTATTATTGCACCTTATGTGGGAGAGGTAGGGGCGAACCTCCTCCTCTTTGTTTCTTAGTATTAGTAGTATTATGTAGTAGTTGCACATTGACTTATTCTTCAATATATATTACTATATGTTGCTTTATTGCCTTGTCTCCTGCTCTTTTGCTGTCATATTTTTCTTGCAAACTTGCTTAAAAGAAACTCTTCTTTGAGCCAAGGGTCTATCGAAAACAACCTCTCTACCCAAAAAGGTAGAGGCAAGGTCTGTGTCCATTCTACCCTCTTCAACCCCACTCTGGGATTATAATGGGTATGTTGTTGTTAGATGCTGGATCAATAAACTTGGTGCACAGTGCACTTGGTCGTTACATCAAATTGCTCATATTTGTCCATCAGTTATAACCTTGTGTATATATTATTGTCTCATTCTTGTATGATGTTGGAAAATAGTTGAGACTGAGGTTTTCCAAAGTGAGCTTGCTGATGTTCGTGCTGAGCTAGAGCCTTGGGAAAAACTATTAATTGAGCACAAGGGAAAACTTGAAGTTACATTAACTGAAAGTAAACTTCTGACTGAAAAGGTATTCAACCTATTTACAACATAAACGATTGTTCTTTCTCATTTATTTCATACTCAGACAATGATCACTGTAATTTGGTTCACATATCTCTCAAACAATCTTCATTTATCGATGACCAGCAAGAAATCTTTTACTTCCAGCTTCTTTTTCCTACATGAAGATGAGAGATATGTGAACCAAATTACAGTGATCATTGTCTAAGTATGAAATAAATGAGAAATAACAATCTTTATGTTGTAAATTGGTTGAATACCTTTATAGTCAAAAGTTTACTTTCAGTTGATGCAACTTCAAGTTTTCCCTTGTGCTCAATTAATAGTTTTTCCCAAGGCTCTAGCTCAGCACGAACATCAGCAAGCTCACTTCGGGAAACCTCAGTCTCAACTATTTTCCAACATCATACAAGAATGAGACAATGATATATACTCAAGCTTATAGATGATGGACAAACATGAGCAGTTGATGCAACGACTAAGTGCACTGTGCACCAAGTTTTTAGATCCAACATCTAACAACAGCATACCCATTATAATACCAGAATGGGGTTGAAGAGGGTAGGATGTACACAAACATTGCCTCTACCTTTGTGGGGTAGAGAGGTTGTTTTCGATAGACCCTTGGCTCAAAATATATTTCGCTTTTGCATCTAAAGATAACTGAAATTTGTTTCCTTGGGACAGATCGACAGTTTAAAGTCCCAACACAATGATTTTAAAAAGCAACTGGATGAAATTTGTAGATTGAAGTAACTCAAGAAAATAATGTCTTCTGAAGAAAATGAAATGAACAGGCTTACACAAAGTTCACAACAATTAAAAGAGAAGGTAAAGTATTGCTTTATTTGCACATTTTGCAAGAAACTTCTGTAATTACCTAAAGCATGGCAAGTGGTAAAAGCTGCTTTAACCAAGTATTTAATTACTTCAGGCGACAGAACTTCAGAAAAAAAATAGAGAATGCTGGTGGTGAGCGTTTGAAAAATCAAAAGACAAAGGTCACCAAAATTCAATCTGTAAGTGGATATGACCTTGTGCATATTGAATTGTGTATTTAATTACACCATTCATGCTGCTTTTATTTTGCCTTCATTCACCAGGACATTGATAAAAAAAAGGCACAGAGATCTACCGTAGTAAAGTTCAGATAGAAACAAGACAGAAAATGATTAAGAAACTCACAAAAGAGATTGAGGAATCAAAGGAAGAGAAGGAAAGTCTGGCTGCCGAGAAAGAAAAATTGCTTCGTACCTTCAAAGAGATCGAACAGAAATCATTTGTTGTCAAAGAGGACTATAATAAGATACATGAGGTTAGATAATATCTCCATTTACTTTCGGCATTTTATGATTATGAATGTTGCATTAAAGTTGTCTATAACTCTTTTTGTTTTCTTTGATGTCTTTTCATAATTCTCTAGCTCTTTGATCAGCACTCTGCTTCTCTGAATGATGCTAGAAATGAGTATGTAACTTTGAAGAAGACTGTGGATCAATTGCGTTCTTCAGAGGTTTTGTGCCAGTCTCTATGAAGCTTTCTTGCTTCTATGTGGAATGAGTTTCTAATTCAGTTCAATTTGAGCTGCAGGTGGATGCTGATTACAACTTACAAGATATGAAGAAGACCTATAAAGACTTGGAGCTCAAAGGCAAAGGATATAGGAAAAAGCTTGATGATTTGCTTATTGCTCTTTCAAAGCATATTGAGCAGTAAGCTGGATTTCTTTCAAATGCTGACTTCTTACCATTTTCTGGGATGCCATAGCTTTTATGTATCTATCTATCTTATATGCATACACTCATATCCGCCGTTGATATTATTGTCAATACATATATTTTTTCCTCTTGGTATAGGATTCAAAAGGACTCGGTGGATCCAGAAAAGCTTCAAACAACTTTGAGGGATGGCACTCTTGGTGAGACTTATGACCTTAATAGAGCTTTGGAGATGGTTGCAATTCTAGAAGCTCAACTAAAAGAGATGAATCCAAATCTTGACTCGATCTCTGAATATGCACCAGTCAACATTTATATGCAGTGAAAACTTGTAGGATTACAGTTTCTCTGGATATACTAATAGTGTCCACTGTCACCAGGTATAGGAACAAAGTATCTGTGTACAATGAGAGAGTCCAAGAACTTGATTTTGTTACCCAAGAGCATGATGATATAAAAATGCAATATGATGAGTGGAGAAAGAGAAGGCAAGTCATGTTTATCATTAAAAAGTCCATTTCAATCTTCACATGTCTCAGTGATACTTCATTAGCTTATAACATTTGTAACTAAAATTCAGGTTGGATGAGTTTATGGCGAGCTTTAATACCATATCGTTGAAGTTCAAATAAATGTATCAGGTCCTAACTCAACTTTAACTTGTCTTGTTTTAAGAAAGCTTTTCACTTCTGTTACTCGAGTAGAATTTTATCTACACACTGAGAAGTGTTATTACTGCTAGAAATGAGTTACACATATTATAGAGCAACCAGGATATTTTGTTGATAACTTTGTGATGGATGCACATATGTTGATCTTATCATAGTTGATATAAATCCTTGCTCTCATGGCTTTGGTTCAACGACAAAAGGTAGTAGAACTGGGGATGTGTGGTAGACACATATCACCTTTGAATAAATGATTCAAATGAAAGAAGAGGAAAGTAACTGCAACTTTCTTTTAGTATTTTACTGCACTTTGACTTGGTCTAGGATAGTTGTTATTTGGTCCTTAAGTGTATTTAAGTTGAGTTGTAAGTCTATTTAAAAGGCATCATTGTTGATGAATAGAATCAGAAAAGCAGCCCAAAACTTCCAACAACCTACACTTCCAGCAATCTTTCTGCCTATCATACATTGTTATATTTCCTCTTCAACTTTCCTGCTAGTTAATTCCTTTCTTTCAAATATTTTGTTCTTGAGTGAGCTTAAGATCTCTGTTCTCCAACATTTGTGGTATAAGAGCAAGGCTTATCTTCAGATGACCTAGTAACAGAAAAACACCATTGCTTCCAATGGAAGTTCTCTGAACATAGCTCAGCCAGCCATCCCCATTTTATGGGACAAAGCTATCAGTTCTGGAGCATCAAGATGAAGACTTTATTTAAGCTTCAAGATCTTTGGGACTTGATAGAGACTGGATTTGCAGGTCTGAATGAAGAGCAACGGCTGAAGGAAAATAGAAAGAAGGACGCAAAGGCATTGTTCTTCCTTCAATAGGCAATCCATGAGACAATGTTTTCCTGAATTGCAGCAGCCACCATTTAAAGGCAAGCATGGAGAATTTTGCAAATAGAATTTCAAGGCTCATCAAAGGTAATAGTTGTAAAACTTCAAACTCTTCGGCATGAGTTTAAAACTTTAATCATGAAAGGTGATGAACATGTGCAAGAATTTTTGTCTAGAGCAATGGCTATTATTAGTCAAATGAGGTCATATGGAGACCAAATAACTGATCAAATTGTTGTTGAAATTTTTTAAAGGAGTTTAACTCCTAAGTTTGATCATGTTGTGGGTGCAATTGAGGAGTCCAAAGATTTGTCAAAATTTTCATTCGATGAATTGATAGGTTCTTTACAAGCCCATGAGGCAAGGATAAACAGGTCATTGGAAAAGCAGGAAGAAAAACATTTTAATCTAAGGTGGAGGCACCCAATTCAAGAGATCATGACAAGGCAACAGCAGAAAAACGACGAGGCAGAGGTGCATTTCATGGAAATAGTAGAGGGCGAGGGCAAGTAATGGTTAATGTTCTCATGGCTGAAAACAAAATGTTTCCGCTGGAAGTTTCAAATGTGGAAAATTTTACTTTGGTAACTGGTTCAAAAAATGACTGTGAATTGTGGCATTTGAGGTATGAGCATCTTAATTTCAAGGGGAGAAAGTTGCTAAGACAAAAGGTATGGTATTTGGATTACCAAAAATTAATTCTTTTGATTTATGCGAAGGTTGCATTAATGGGAAGCAAAGTAGAACGTCATTTCCTGTTGGAAAGGCATAAAGAGTAACTACTTGCCTAAAATTAATTCATGCAGATTTGTGTGGTCCAATGAGTACTGAGTCTTTTGGTGGAAGTTGATATTTTTCCCTCATCACAAATGATTTCAGTCGCATGAGTTGGGTGTATTTCCTAAAATACAAATTAGAAGCCTTTGAGAATTTTAGAAAATACAAGATACTAGTGAAGAATCAAAGTGGGTAACGCATAAAAACTCTCCGAAGACGCCAAAAACAAATAAGAAAAATAACCAAATTAATTGTTATCAATGACTATATCTTGAGCTTTGGATTCATCTCCATCTCCGCCATCTCTAGCTTTAGATACATCGCCATCTCCGGCTTCGGATACATCGTTGTCTCTAGCTTAGAATTTGTTATTTGAAATATGAGAAGAGAAGAACTTGTAGTTCACTATGTTAAGAAGTACATGTATATATACAATCACTAGAGGTTCTATCAAAGGTAAGTAAATATCCTACACATCTTTCTATGATTTAGCTAGCTATATAAGGTAAGAGAATATCTTTACAATATCCTACAATATTCTGTAACACTCCCCCTCAAGCTGGAGCATAGATATTGATCATGCCCAGCTTGTTGCATAGATAATTAACTCGAGCTCCATTTAGTGCCTTTGTGAACAAATCAGCTAGTTGCTCTCCGGTTTTCACATAGCCGGTGGAAATCAAGTTTTCTTGAATCTTCTCACGAATGAAATGACAGTCAACCTCAATATGTTTAGTTCTTTCATGATATACCGGATTCGAGGCAATATGAAGAGCAACTTGATTATCACACTAAAGTTTTGCTGGTGTATGATGTTTCAATCCAATTTCAGTTAAAAGATTGTGTATCCACATAATCTCACATGTAGACTGTGACATAGCTCTGTACTCAGATTCAGCACTAGATCGAGATACAACATTTTGCTTCTTGCTCCTCCATGATATTAAGTTTCCTCCAACAAATACACAATAGCCTGTAGTAGACCTTCTATCAATTTTGGATCCAGCCCAATCAGCATCGGCAAAACACTCAACACGAGTATGTCCATGATTATTATACAATAAGCCGAGTCCAGGAGCTCCTTTCAAGTAACATAGAATTTGTTCCAAAGCTGCCCAATGTTTGACCGTAGGTGCGGACATGAATTGGCTAACAATACTTACAACAAATGCAATATCTGGATGAGTCACAATGAGGTAGTTTAACTTCCCAACTATCCTCCTGTATCTCTCTGGATCATCAAAAGGATCATCATCATCTTTCATAAGATGCACATTGGGAATCATTGGGGTATTGCAGGGTTTTGCTGCAAACTTTCCAGTCTCTACAAGTAGGTCAATAATATACTTTCTCTGAGATAGAAGAATTCCATTCTTGCTTCGATTTACTTCTA
The DNA here is from genome assembly GCA_029582685.1 of Solanum piurae. NCBI lineage: Eukaryota > Viridiplantae > Streptophyta > Magnoliopsida > Solanales > Solanaceae > Solanum > Solanum piurae. Next base: position 5,421 of record JAJOOO010016565.1, on the reverse strand, counting down.
CTCCTAGAAAGTATTTTAATTGTCCTAAATCCTTCGTATGAAATGTCATATGCAGGAACGACTTGAGGGATGAGATCCGTGCATAATCACTTCCTGTAATGACAATATCATCTACATATACAACAAGAAGGACAATGCCAGCGGTTGATTGTTGATAGAAGACTGAGTGATCACATTTGCTCATTTTCAAACCAAACTCTTGAACCACCTCACTAAACTTTCCAAACCAAGCCTGGGGGCTCTGTTTCAAGCCATAAAAAGACTTCTTCAAATGATAGACTTTCCCATACTCCCCCTGAGCAACAAAATCAGGTGGTTGCTCCATATACACTTTCTCTTGAAGATCACCATGAAGGAATGCATTCTTGATATCCAATTGATGTAAAGGCCAATTCTCGGAAGCAGCTAGAGAAATGAATAAGCGAACATAAGTGAGTTTGGCAACCGGAGAGAAGGTGTCTAAATAATCCACCTCATAAGTCTGAGCATACCCTTTAGCCACAAGTCTTTCCTTAAGTCTTGCCACAGAACCATCAGGATTAACTTTAACGGTAAAGACCCACTTACATCCTACTGATTTCTTCCCTTCGGGTAAACCCACCAAATCCCACATGTGGTTTTCCTCTAAGGTATGCATTTCCTCAAGCATTGCATTAGACCATCCCGTATGACTCAAGGCCTCTTTCACTGTTTTGGGTACAAAGATGGAGTCTATAGAAGCAATCAAAGATCTAGAAGTGGAGGACAAGCGGTCATAGGAAATAAAATTAGCAATTGAATATGTGGATTTGCCCATACATGTACCTTTACGAAGAGCAATAGGGAGGTCAATGTTTTCAGAAGGATCAAACAAATGAGGATCTGATGATGAAGAAACTGGTGCATGACATGTATCACCAATATCTCTTCTCCTCGAGTAAACTTGAACAATTGGTGGTTTTTCTAGCGCAAATGGAGCAGGTGGTAAAGGCACAATACTCGATTGGTGTTCAATAGGAGAACTGGGAGATGGAGAAACAGAATGGGTAACCTAATAGACTAACCATTTATGTTCTTCCTTCTGACTCGTACAAATGGGAGGTGCATAGAAAAATGGTGTAGTCTCTGAAAATACCACATCATTTGATACCATATATTTGCCAAGTTCAGTAGAAAAACACTGATACCCTTTTTGAAGGCGAGAATATCCCAGAAAAACACACTTCAATGCCTTGGGATCCAACTTGGTAACAGATGGTCGAACATCTCGAACATAACATATGCTTCCAAAATACCTTAGGTTCCACCGGAAATAATGCCTTGTTTGGAAAAAGAACACTGTAAGGCATATCACCATTAAGCACAGTAGATGGCATGCGATTAATCAGAAAACAAGCCGTTGAGACTGCATCGGCCCAAAATTGTTTTGGCACCTTCATTTGGAATAAGAGGGCCCGAGCTGTCTCAAGTAAATGTCTATTCTTCCTCTCAGCAACTCCATTTTGAGAGGGTGTATCAACACATGAAGACTGATGAAGAATACCGTGTTGTCTCATGTAGGACCAAAATAATTTTGACATGTATTCTTTAGCATCATCACTCCTCAGAATACGCACAGAAGCATTAAATTGAGTCTTGATTTCAACACAGAAGGCACCAAAGTGAGTAAACACTTCGGAGAGACTCTTCATAAAATAAATCCAAGTCATTCGAGAGAAGTCATCCACAAAAGTGACAAAATACTTGTGCCCAGTTTTGGAGACGACAAGACATGGTCCCCAAACATCAGAATGAACTAACTCGAATGCCGACTCGGCTCGCTTATTAACCCTTGGACCAATTGAGTGACGATGATGTTTTGCAAACCGGCATGACTCACATTCCAATGATGGAATATTCTGGAATTGAGGGCAGAGCTTCTTCAATAGAGGTAGAGAAGGATGTCCCAATCGACAATGTGCTTCAAATGGAGACATGACACTAGAGCAAGCAACTGACCGAGACCCCCATTCATCAAAGATGTAGAGATCATCAGATACATGTCCTTTACCAATAACTTGATTTGTCGTAAGATCACAAAACAAACAATGATCGGGGAAGAACGAGATATAACAGTTAAGGTCTCTTGTAACTTTGCTAACAGAAATTAAATTAAAGGCCAACTTTGGTAGACTTAATACAAATGACAGAGTAATTGTCGAGGTTGGTTTAACAGTCCCAAATCCAACACTGTTACAAGTTGATCCATCAGCTACAGTAACATGAGAGGGTGCTTTGTGTGATCGAAAGCTAGAAAAAATATTGGGATTACCTGTCATGTGATTTGTGGCCCCTGAATCAATCACCCATTTATTTGATGAGGTGATAAGACATGTTTTATCCGACTCAGTGAAGGCATTAACTGAAGTGGATTCCTTCAATGATTTCTGATATTGAGAGAATTTAGCGAACTCTTTAGCCGAAACCAAAACCATTTTATCAGCTAATGGACTAGAAGCCGTCATTTTCCCAACCAATATATTCACTGTATCAAAATAAATCGATAGAAAATCCTCCAAAACTAAAAAAATTATCCAAACTAAGTGGTGTCTACGGGACACAGCTACACAATCCAGTAAATCACTTAAACAGATCACAAAACTATCACAAAATTGAAGCCCTAACCAGCAAATATCAGCCAAAAAATATGAAACACAAGATGACAACCAGGGAATCAACTCCAACACTTCACTTGAAAGGACGAATCTTCTCAAATAAAAACAAAAGACTCAAATAGGTCTCAAACAAACAAAGGACTAATCTGATCCCTCAATTAAAATTCTGCTCACCCAAATCAAAATAGTAGTCTAACACAAAATAGTAGATCCTTTGAGAGAAATAACCACTTACAGATCAGAGAAATGATCAGAGAACGGAAGCAAAAATGAATGACCTCACTAGATCTGATCAAGAGCACCACAAAATGTATAGGCCAGAAAAGGCAGGGAAACGTCGGAGAGGACAAGAAAGTTGGACCAAAACGGAGTCTGGTGAGGCAGTAAGCCTAACTCCGACGAAGCCAATGGTCTGGATTTGATACCATGTTATTTGAAATATGAGAAGAGAAGAACTTGTATTTCACTATGTTAAGAAGTACATGTATATATACAATCACCAGAGGTTCTATCAAAGGTAAGTAAATATCCTACACATTTTTCTATGATAGCTATATAAGGTAAGAGAATATCTTTACAATATCCTACAATATTCTGTAACAGAATTCATCGCCATTTCTAGTTTTGGATACATCACTATTTCCAGCTTCGGGTACATCATTATTTCCAGCTTTGGATACATCGCCATTTCCAACAGCTTCATATACATCTCCATCTCCAGCTTAAGCTTTGGATACATCAGAATGTCTATGCACTCTTACTTCCATCAACATATCATCGAAATGTCTATTGATTCCTGTTATCGATATTGTTAGCTGGTGTATATTTTCTGGTGTAATGATAACACAAGAAATAAAAATCACTCTATCTTCCCTTCATATCACTGCTACTATCATTATCTCTTTCATCTTCACCACTTTCTTCAACTTTCTTCTCACATTGTTCGTTCACTGGCATCTTATACCTATAAATCGGACACGATCCATTGATCCTCAACCACCTGTCAATACAAATCGAATGAAAATGATGTTTACAAGGCATCTCCTTAGCTTCCTCGCCAATTTTAAAATTCGATAAACAAATAGAGCAATCAATCCCTTCACCTAAAACCTTAACCTTCAGTATCGCTTCAATAGAAGCGATGCATACACGTAATAGCCCTCCCAAAATAGGTTCTGCATTGATAGGACGACCTTCGAGGAAGGAGATTGAGGTATTCGTTGCGTCCACCACTGCCACAATATTATGCATATCTTCTGGTGGCGGAATAGAGATGGTGAATTGAAGAATATGAGTAAAAATTAGTGATATGACTTCATTTAGGTTTAGCCCTTTGAGAGATGGAATTAACTTCGATGTGTAACCTCCATATCTGTACCTATAATTTACTGAACATTGATAAGAGAGACATAATACATTTTTTTTAATTGAAGGATGGTGTTTGATTTATAGGATGTATTGTTAGCTTTGTTAGGAAGTTTCTGGAGCTTGAGCTGGTGCCCATATCGAGGCTCGATTTGGTTGTATTTGCACCAAGGTTCATTTAAGGGGGGGGGGGAGGGGGTAAATAAGCAAAAAATTCAGGAGTCTCTTGTTTTGTAGTAGGTTATATTGTTAACTGTGTGCGAATGGTCCTATATTCAGGCTTTATTAGTTCATATATGCAAGACGGTCCATTTTAGGGGCAAATATGTAAAAGATTCATGAGGCACATGTTTTATAGGTTTCATTGTTAGTTGTGTATATGTAGACAGTTCTAGAGCTTAGACCTGGCCTCACACTAAGGCTTGATTAGTTGGTATTTGCATCATGTAGGTCCATTTAAAGGGAAAATGTGTAAAAGTTTCATGAGGCACCATTTTTGTAGGTTGTATTTTTACCTATGTGTGGAAAGTTCTAGAACTTGGACGAAGCCCCACATTGAGGCTCGATTAGTTCGTATTTGTATTGTATAGTCAGTGCAGGTCAACTTAAGGGGTAAATATGTAAAAGTTTCATGAGGCCCCTATTTTGATATTTTCATTTAAGCTGTTTCTAATTTTAAAATTATTTAATTGGTAGCCTCTTTTAACAAGCTTCAGAAAAAACTCCTCCTTTAGCAACACCACCATTGCAACCACTCGTTGTCATATATGTTTGAATTAGGTCAACAAAACGTATATGTATGAAAGAGATTATTTCTTCTTTAGTTTTGCAAAGAGAATATTGATGTGTGTTTCATTCTTTTTTTAGTCAGAAGGTATTCAGGGAAATGTTTAAAGCTTCAATAGAAAGATTTGCCAAGGTTATATTGAAAATTTTAAGATCATGTGCACACACACAAAATTTATCCCAAAAAACTTCAAATAAATTTTGTGATGCAAATGACATAGCAACAAATCTGTGTAACTTTTCAATAATAATTACAACAAAACATAAGAATGTTATACAATGAAAACAAACAAGAAACATAAACATTAAACAAAACAAATAAAAAGAGATGAGAGAAGAGAGCATAAAGAGTTATTTATTTTTCCCAATATTTTGAGTGTGTACAATGTTGTGTCAAATATCACTATTTATAGGATAGGATTGAGGAACACAAAGAGTTGCTATGACTCATGTATATGACATTAACCCATTTGAGATCATGGATTCGTAGGAGTAAACACCATAATGAACATAATTACTGGAAGTTATTATATTTACATAAGAAGGAGAGTTGGAGGAAATACAATTTATGTTATGTACTTTACATTAATACAAATATCTATCAATATATATATATATATATATATATATATATATA
>JAJOOO010016564.1:0-29402 GCA_029582685.1 Solanum piurae | reverse complement strand
TTTTAATTAAAAAATAACATTTACACACGTGGCGGGCGAGTGTGTACAAACACAACCAACTTGGGTGGCTGAACGTGCCACATCTGCACAAAAGGTGCTCAAAAATACAAAAAAAATGAGTTCAGGGGGGTAATAGGACCCTAGTTAAGTTTAGGTGTGTCTCTGGGATTTCGGTCATAGTCTAGGGGGTACTTATGCATTATCCCTTTTATTTGTCACCATTTTTTTTAAAAGTCAAACAATATGAATTTTAATTAACATTTAAAATGTATTTTTTTCATCATATTATGAAAAAAGTTAAAATTTAGATTACATTTTGTATAGTTTTTAAATATCTAAATTTTATTTTAAAGCATCTAATTAATATAATTTAATTTACCTTTGAAAATTAATCAAATTAATTCTCAAAAACACAGCATAACAACTAATAAGGAACGGAGGGAGTAGTAAAGAGTGGTAAGTGTTGGTAGTTATTTAGTTCTTTCTTATATGGTAATGGACCCACTATCCATCTGCACAAAGAAAAGTTGGACCATATTACTATTATGAGCAAACAACACAAATCGCACTAGTTTAGGGCTAATTACGTGTTTTTATTTAAATTTGAAAGTATCTTTTTTACCATATTTACTTCGCCGGATAAGATACATTGACTTTCTTTCTTACCCTCTCTCTATGTATCTGTATTTTAGAATGTATCTGGTGTGTGTATATATAGATATAGTATCAAAAGATACATGTTGACTCTCTCACTCGCCTCTCTCCATATATATATATATATATGTTAGTATTTATGGTAAAATGTTTGTGTAATTAGATTGTTTTCTTACTATTATTGATGGATTGGTATTTTCCATCACAATGAATGTAATAAGTCAAGTTGTGTTGTCAGTGACAAAGAAATTTCCCTTCTTTTTTCTTTGCACCTTTCATCCACTTGTATAGTGGTCCATTGTGTGCATATTATTATACTGGAGTTTTTAAAGTCTTGTCTTCATACTTTGTCGGTCACAAAGAAATTGCTTGGAAATAATCTTACCATTTCAAATAAACAAGGTCCACATTTGTTAGGTAAAGTTTCATATTACATTGGAGTTTTGAAGTCTAGTCTTCATACTTTGTCGATCGGTCACAAAGAAATTACTAAGATATAACCTTACATTACAATTTCAAATAAACAAGGCCACAATTTGTTAGGTAAAAGTTTCATTTTATACCATTTTAATTAGATTATCTTTATAAACTCAATCTATTTTGATTGAGAAATAATATTTTGTTCCAAATGTGAGTTTTAATGAATATCAATAAAGTCGGTATGATATTTCAGGTCCAAATACCAATAACCATTAGGTGATTTAGTTCTTTTTGTAAAAATCTTGATTAAAAAGATTTACTCAAGTAGAAATATTAATAAAATAATCGAGATGATAACACTACTATCATAAAATTTGAAAAAGAAAAGAAAAAAGTTATAAAAAAACTTTACCGTACAAAGACTTTGGAAAATCGAGATTATAACATCATGTAATTCCTTATTTCTATATACTATAAAATTACTATTAGCATATTTCAAATAACAGTGAAGTAGCTTTTGCATTTTTCAAAGATCACTTTAGTTTTCGAGCCTAACGCCAGTGTCTTATGTCATACTTACTCCTTCATATATCAAGTCAGATATATGTTAATAAGAAACGCATATCTAAAATAAAAAACAAACAATACGTACACTCCTATTATTACTATGTCTTTTTTTTCGTTGTTCTAAACTCAATGCTCTGAATTACTTAATAATCCGCTTTCTGGATTAACTCTGATTCATAAGTTGCTTCTATTATGAATATGAATGGAAATTATGCTTCATCAGTTGAATATTTGAGCTCTACACTTGCAAAATTTAGAAGATGGGGTCTATTCCAATTTGAATTGAATTATTGCTATGGGGTCCACAATAATATGAACACAATGGACAGCTCAAAATATAAGTGGATGAAGCTGCAAAGAAAGACTGTACCTTTGAAAAATATCTCCGTTGAATTAAATTATTGTGAGTTAATTCTACTACTCGGTATCCTTCACCTGCATAGGGGCATGACTTAATTCAGATTCGAATCAAAATTAAAATTGTAATTAACTAATAATTCTTTTCATTTATGGTTATGGACTCACTCTAAGAAAATTGTTACTAATAATTGTTTTGATTCCTTAATTACTTTCTCTGTCCGAATTTATATGTCATCCCTTTTAATCATTATTCTTCTATATTTAATTACAATTTAACTTTAAAATGCTCATTTTATCTTTAATGAAATGATTTATAGCTACACAAACATCTATCATCAGCTTATAACTCTGTTACAATTCATATTGCTAGAGTTAAGCATGATGAATACCTCTCATATGATGCAACTACAAGATATGATGCAATTAGTCGGAAGATGTCATAGAATACTTCAGCACACTCTCAATGATTAACCATTTTCAGTGATTCCTATTCACAAACGACATGCATCAATAGAGACTACATTTGAATTCTTCCATTTGTTTATGTTATTGAAATCTTGTCATGGTTGGTGCACAAAGAAAAACTGAACCATATTACTATTACGAATAAAAAATACAAATCTCACTAGTTTAGAGTCTAATTACGTATTTTATTTTAGATTTTGAAATCATCTTTCGTACCATATTTACTTCGCCAGATACAAGGCACTCAAATACATGTATCTCAAATATATGCGGGTCAAATTTGGTATAATTTGTTCCAAATACACTGTATATTCAAGTGTGACTCGTATGTATCTAAGATACACTGACTCTCTTTCTCTCCCTCTCTCTATGTATTTGTATTTCATAATGCATCTAGTATTAAAAAAAAATGTGTATCTAGTATCAAAAGATATATGTTGACTTTTTTGCTCGCCTCTCTCCTCTCTCGCTCGTCTCTCTCCCTCTTTCGTTGTCCTCTCTCCGTATATAGTTATTACTAGTATTTATGGTAGAAATGTGTAATTAAATTGTTTTCTCCTACTATTTTTGATGGATTTTTACCTTCCATCACAATGGACGGATGAAGTCAAGTCGTGTTGTCGATGACAAAGAAATCACCCTTCTTTTTTCTTTGCACTAGTATGTGCTTGTACTTCAATTTTTAGTGGTCCATTGTGTGGATATACATTAGAGTTTCCAAGAAATTTCCCTCATTTATTGCTTTTGACTGGTTATTTATATTTAATGCAATGAAGTCTAGTCTTCATGTTTTGTCGGTCACAAAGAAATTTCTAAGATATTACCTTATTGTTTCAAATTAACAAGCCTCATAATTTATTGAGAAAAATTACATATGCCATTCTATGTAGCTTATTTTATTAATTCAATCTATTTTCAACTGAGAAATAATTTTTTATCCAAAGGTGAGTTCTAATGGATATCAATAAAGTTGATATGATATTTCAGGTTCAAAATATAAGTGGATGAAGCTGCAAAGAAAGACTGTACTTTTGAAAAATATCTCCGTTGAATTAAATTATTGCGAGTTAATTCTACTCGGTATCCTTCATCTGCATAGGGGCATGACTTAATTCAGATTCGAATCAAAATTAAAATTGTAATTAACTAATAATTCTTTTCGTTTATGGTTATGGACTCACTCTAAGAAAATTGTTACTAATAATTGTTTTGATTCCTTAACTACTTTCTCTGTTCGAATTTATATGTCATCCCTTTTAGTCATTATTCTTTTATATTTAATTACAATTTAACTTTAAAATGCTCATTTTACCTTTAATGAAATTATTTATAGCTACACAAACATTTGTCATCAGCTTATAACTCTGCTACAATTCATATTTTGTTATTATCCGATGTAATACGATAGTTATCTTCGTACAAATATGAAAATGGCCTCCGCAAAGTATATTGCTAGAGTTAAGCATGATGAATACCTCTTATATGATGCAACTACAAGATATGATGCAATTAGTCGGAAGATGTCATAGAATACTTCAGCACACTCTCAATGATTAACCATTTTCAGTGATTCCTATTCACAAACTGTGTAAATTTGAATTCTTCCATTGTTTATGTTATTGAAATCTTGTCATGGTTGGTGCACAACGAAAAACTGGACCATATTACTATTACGAACAAAAAATACAAATCTCACTAGTTTAGAGTCTAATTACATATTTTATTTTAGATTTTGAAATCATCTTTCATACCATATTTACTTCGCCAGATACAAGACACTCAGATACATGTATCTCAAATATATGCGGGTCAAATTTGGTATAATTTGTTCCAAATACACCTGTATATTCAAGTGTGACTCGTATGCATCTAAGATACACTGACTCTCTTTCTTTCCCTCTCTCTATGTATTTGTATTTCATAATATATCTAGTATTAAAAAAAATATGTGTATCTAGTATCAAAAGATATATGTTGACTTTCTTGCTCGCCTCTCTCCTCTCTCGCTCGTCTCTCTCCCTCCTTCACTGTCCTCTCTCCTTATATATTTATTTCTAGTACTTATGGTAGAAATGTTTGTGTAATTAGATAGTTTTCTCCTACTATTTTTGATGGATTTTTACCTTCCATCACAATGGACGGATGAAGTCAAGTCGCGTTGTCGATGACAAAGAAATCGTCCTTTTTTCTTTGCACTAGTATGTGCTTGTACTTCAATTTCTAGTGGTCCATTGTGTTGATATACATTAGAGTTTCCTAGAAATTTCCTACATTTATTGCTTTTGACTGGTTGTTTATATTCAATGCAATGAAGTCTAGTCTTCATGTTTTGTTGGTCACAAAGAAATTTCTAGGATATTACCTTGTTGTTTCAAATTAACAAACCTCATAATTTATTGAGAAAATTTTCATATGCCATTCTATTTAGCTTATTTTATTAATTCAATCTATTTTCAACTGAGAAATAATTTTTGATCCAAAGGTGAGTTCTAATGAATATCAATAAAGTCGATATGATATTTCAGGTTCAAATTTTATCAGAGGCAATAACCAATAGGTTATTTAGTTCATTTTGCCAAATTTTTTTTATGAAAAGAGTTACTCAAGTAACAATACCAAAAAAATTACTATTAGCATATTCCAAATAACATTTAAGTAGCTTTTGCATTTTTGCTAAGATCACTTAGTTTCTGAACCTAACGCCAATGTATTATGTCATACATCAATCCTTCATATATCAAGTCAGATATTTATTAACAAGAAACGTATATCTAAAATAAGTAACAGGCAATACACTCCTATCACTACTACGTCCTTCTGGATCAACTCCGATTCATAAGCTGCTTCTACCCTGAATATGAATGGAGATTATGCTTCTTGAGTATAATATTTGAGCTCTTACATCTTGCAAAAATTTGGAAGACGGGGTCTACTCCAATTGAATTATTGCTATGGGTTCCACAGTAATATGAACACAATGGACATCTCAAAATATAAGTGCATGAAGCTACAAAGAAAGGCTATATCTTGAAAAATATCTCCGTTCAATCAAATTATTGTGAGTTAGTTCTACTTAGTATTATGTATCTGCATATATGCCTGACTTAATTCAGATTCGTGTGGAGAGGTTTTATATCGAGGGTAAAACACTTCCTAACAAGGACTAGTCAATAATCAAGGCACAAACTCAAAATATTTAGTTAAGAATGAAGGAATAATTATGACTCTACCAGAATCATTGTTATTATTCAATCTCCCATTTAATAATTGTAATTAACTAATAATTCTTTTTATTTATGGTTTAGGATCACTGTAAGGAAAATTGGACCATATCCCTGATTTTAATTGATTATTATTTGGAAAAAATTGTAATTAACTAATTTCTTTGTTTCAATTTATATGATTCACTTTCCTTTTTAACCAATCCCAAAAAGAATGATAGAAAAACAAACGATATACACTCCTATCGCCATGCTTTAACCTTTTATCAATTTAAAAGGTGATTATTCTCTTCCTTGTCAAAAGTTTGTACAAGTAACTAGTAATTGTTTTACGAGTATCTTCACCTTCCTGTAGTCAACTAGTACATTTACATTGAATATTAGTTGTCCGTAGTAAGTAGTAGGAAATTTCTTCACGCCTTCCACACATTTATATTTGATTGTGACATGGATTAAAGTGCTGACAAGTGCATGAATTTGACGAATTCCAACAAAAAAGTTTCGATACAGTACTTTTTTTTTTTTTATAGTGTTTTGAATATTTAAATTTTTATTTTCAAATATCAAATTAATAGAATTTAATTTAATTTTTAAAATTAGTTAATTCAAATATCAAATTAATATAAAATAATTTAATTATTAAAATTAGTCAAATTAACTCTTGAAAAATATAGCGTGACAACTAAAAAGAAATAAAGAAAGTATGGGGGAGGGTTGTGAGGGGAGGGTTCCTCTTAGGAGGAAGGTGTGAGAGCCATGCGCCTTACAAGGCGTGGCCTCACACGTGCCTTCCTTTTTACATGTTAACCGAGTTAAAAATTTTAGAAGGTGTGGGGATCATGTACCTTTACCCCTTTGCTCTTTAATTTTTTTGTTGTCCTTTTGAAATTTTGGCAAAAAAAAAAAAAAAAACTTGTTCTTAAGGCTCTGGACTACAAAATGAACAGCTAAAAGTACAAGCGGATGAAGCTTCAAAGAAAAAGAGTATCCCAAATGAGAAGAAACAAAATTTTAGGAGAAGTTGAATGGAATTATTGTAATGGGTGGAGCCACTTTAGGTGAAGGGTGGTTTGGTGCACACACGTCACTAGAGAATTATGTGATATATCGAAATTAAATATTATTCTGTTATTACAAGTGTATATTTAATTTTTTACACCCTTAACATAACTAAGAAAAATATTTGGCTAAACTTCTAACTCCTCCACGGAATTTATTGCTCCACAAGTACAAACACCAACCTCCCTTTATCTTCTCTGCCAATGGAAGATGTAATTATTGCTATTTTTTCAACAACTTTTTGTGTCTAGTGTAATTTTTTACCATACATTCTAAAAGCCCACCAAAAGATATGGTGGAGCGGATGGGGTTGCTCCTCACTTAATTAGAGATTTTGGGTTCGAATCTTAGATATGAAAAAATTCTTAGTTGGGAGCGGCACCAGATAAAAAACAAAATAAAAAATACACATTCTAAGAAATTTCAGCTCCACAAATCCAATGGGGTTTTAACCATACATTTATTACTGATTTGAATCTATCACAATTGAATATATATACGAGTACGTTTCACCATCTCTTAAATTTCTATTACTCCTCGATAGATCAATGTTGTTAATTTAATCAACAAATAGGGTTAACTTAATAGTAAGGAGTAATAATTGCTAGTAATTATTTAATTCTTCTCATTTATGGTTATGGACCCACTATCCATATGCACAAAGAGAAATTGGACCATACGTAGAGAGGCGAATCTAGGATTTCATGTAACATCCGACAAATTGAAATAACTATGAAGAGGCTTAGAATTGGAATTAATCATTTCTGGAACGAATTCAAAAATCTGGAAAATTTGGTTAAGTATGGGAAAAAGAGAGTTTTTGGCCAACTTTGAGCAGTCATAACTCCTAACTCAGGATGAGTTAGGTGTAGTTCCAGTTATGTTTGCGAAACTCGTGGAATGATCTTTCCAACGCCACCGATTTTGCTCGATTCCGAGTTCGTATAAGTGAGTTATGCCCTTTGGAAGTTGGGCAGTTGGCAGGGAAATTAGTCCGAAAATTTTAAGGGTATTTTGGTCTTTTCCCTAACCAATTCTTTTTGTTATATTGTTGTGTTAGACTGATTTTTTGATCAGTTTATCCCTTTTTAAAGAGTGAGAGTGAGGGTTTGTGAGTGAAGAGGAGAAGAAGAGGAGAAAGAGAAGATCAAGCAAGGTTTCGTCAAAGATCGTCGTGGATATTGTCGGGGGTGATCCCTACTAGGTATGTGAGTTCATAGTGTTGGGTTGGCTCTTTCCCCACACGCCAAACTCGTTTTATTTCCGAGAAAAGTTGTTGGTTGTGTTGTTGAAGTTCTTGTTGGTTTAGTACATGATTTGGTTGTGTTTTGAGTTGAATCTCTTGTATGTTGAGGGATTTTATGATTCTTAGTGTTTGGAGTTGAAACCTTTGAAGTTAGGGTGGTTTAGAGTTGGACAAAGGAGGAAGAAAAGTCGAGTTTTCGGGGAAAAGGGGTGGTGCGTCGCGCCTGCCAGCGCCCCCCAAAAGGGACTCTGAAGTCCAGCCCTTGGGGCGGCGCACCTAGTAGAGCGCCAGCAGGCCCCTTCTGAAGTTGTAGCGCTGGCGCCCCGCGCCTCTCAGAGCACCAAGGACGCCAACCTTTCCCTTTCATTCCCTACTTTCTCATGTATGTTCCTTGGTATTGTACCTATGTTTCCTAGTTGTTTCCAACACTCCAAAGTTCGTCTAAATGTCAAGAACTCATCCATAAACGTGTGGTCATATACCTTGAATCCATAATCCAATTCAAGGCGAGTTCGGATCAAAGTCAAGTGAAGTTAGAAGTCAAGTCTAGAAGTTAAGAAGTAAGTCAAAGCAAGTTTTCAAAGTTGTTCAAGAGTCTTTATTGAACGTTTTAACTTCATTTTAAGGCTCAAGTTTCAAGTCAAGCGAAGAGTATGGAGTTTCAAGCTAAGTAAAGAGTCTCAAGTTTCAAGTCAAGTAAAGAGTATCGAGTTTAAAGTTAAGTCAAGAGTTTAAAGTTGAGTTCATTTCTCAAAAGTTATTAGGGAACTAAGTATTCCCAAAGAAGTTTATAAATGTTTTTACATTTGAGTAAGAGGGGAACCATGTTTTCCAAAAGAGCCTTTGGGCTAAGTTTTGAGTAATTACCTCAACTAAAGCAAGATGTGTTTAAAACACTTAAGAGCTAAAGTATTTTTGGGAGTAGTCTTGAGCACCGAATTGGGGACACGAGTTCATATTAACTCAACTCTCCATAAGAACCATGTAGCCAACATGGGATTTAACGGGTCATACTTTTTAGATGATCACGTAAAGTTAAGCTAGTGGATCCACTTGGTAAAGTTAGCTTCCTATATCACGGCAAGGTATAGGATGGTCCTTGGGCAACGTGAGGTAAAACGTTGTATCACCACTTAGTTTCATAGTGGTGGTTGTCGGTTATATAAACTCCCACAACAGTAGAAAGTGCATGGTTCCTCGAGGAGTTCTGCTTAGTATGGATGGGGGTATGGGACTTCATTCATGCATTGCACAAGTAGACTTTGAGAGGAAGCATGGTATTTTTTTTATGATATTATAAATATGATTTTGACGTCATGTTTTAATAGTTTTACAAGCTTTATATATTGCATGTGTCTTATTGCTTTATATTGAGTTCAGTTATTCATGCGTTGAACAGAGCCAAGGTAAGAGTTCATTTGTACTCTTTTCAAGCTTAAGTTGTGGTTTATCTTTCCAGCTCGCATACTCGTACATTCCATGTACTGATGCCAGTTGACCTGAATCTTATTATGATGCAGACGCAGGTACCCAGGATCAGCATCCAGCACGCCGTTGATCCAGTTGAGCACTCCAGAGTCAGCGGTGAGCCTCCTTACCTTCCGGAGGACTCGATTGTTTTGTTCTCTTAGTTTTGTTTTATTAGGATGTTGCGGGGTCTGTCCCAACATCCATCTCAGTATTTTAGAGGCTTCATAGATAGTCAGTTAGTTAGTTTTGAGTCTCCCATCTATGTATATATGTAAATATTCTATTTTGGGACTCGAGTTGCCTTTTAAGCTAGATTTTATCAGATAAGTTGTTTTATGTCCTTGCTTTGCATGGAGTTATTCTGTTGAGTTAGGTTTCCGCTAAGTTAAGAAAGCCAGGCCAAGGGTTCGCTTGGGGCCAGTAATGGTCTCCGGGTGCCGGTCCCGCCCAGGGTGTAGGCTCGGGGCATGACATTTCAAGAAAACGGGTGCACCATTATCAGGGACGGCTTTGCCCCTTTAAGTAAAAGGCAACTATTTTAGGCTTTCAAATTTGAAGGACCTCAATTATTTTAGCAACAACAGATCTAGCTTTTTCATAAGAAAAATATTAAATACGATTTGCAAAAATAAAATAAAATTATATTAAGAGAAAAAGTTATTAGTAGAAATTTGATATACCTAGAGTACTATGTCACAAGAAAGATTAAATGCATTGGTTATATGAATTATTGATTAAAAAATAATTATTAAAAGAATTCGATTGTAAAAAACAGATACAATTTTGCATCTCAAGAAATTTTAAAAGTAGATTTTATAAAAAGAATATTAATTTTTCTCAAAAGTTTAAGGCCTCAGTTTGATTTTGTTTGAGACCACTTGTGCATTTGAGCCGCCGCTGAACATTGCACGTAAGATAAGATCTAAAATATTATAATTGATTTTGCTAGTTTGCTTACTAAGAATGGTGATTTCAGTTGAAAGAACAAAAAAGAAGGAAGAAAATAGGTTTTTTCAGCTGTGAAGTTAGAGGAAAAGAAGGAAAAATAGGTTTTTTCAGCTAGGAAATTCGAGCGCTACTTTGTGTTTTTTATGAAATAAAATGCTTGCAATGGAACCTACTTTTAGATTATTTTTTTGTAAAAATAAGAAGTAAAAAGCAATGCTGTATTTTTTATTTAAAATAGACCGACTGCAGTGCTTTTTTATAAAATGCTTGCAATGGAACCTACTTTTAGATTATTTTTTTGTAAAAATAAAAAGCAAAAAGCTGTATTTTTTATGACTGGCTTTTAAAAATTTTAAAAAATAAATGATGCAATTGGGAATCGATCCATTAACCTCCCAGTGGAAAACAACCACCTAAACCAGTGAGCCATCTAGTCACTTGTGATCATGGGTTCCTTCAGTTGCTATTTGTTATATTTTACGAATTATACAAGTAGATAAATCTAATTTTACCGGATTACCACGCGTTCTGGTGACCCATTTTTTTAACTTAATTTCGCCCCTACATACGTAATTATATTTCAGAATGTATCTAGTATCTTTGATACATGTGTTTGACTTGATATCTAAAAGAATAGTGTATCTAACTTGAAATTTGGCACAAAATTATTACTCCCTCCGTTTCACAAAGAATAGTCTAGTTTGACACGGCACTGGGTTTAAGAAAATAAAGAAGACTTTTGAATCTTGTGGTTCTAAATTAAAGTTATGTCAAATGTACAAAATTGTCCTTTAATCTTGTGGCCATAAACATGCCACGTGAAAAGTTGAAATTAAAATGTCACCGAAAAAAAAGAGATCATTTTTTTTTAAACAGCCTAAAAAGAAAAGGAGGTCATTCATTTTTAAACGGAGGGAGTAATTAACAAGACACTATGTAATTTATTATAAAGTGAATTAATATTTATGGTAGAAACTGTGAACTATAAAGTAAATCAGACTTGACTTCGCAATGAATTGATGAAGTCAAGTCATGTTGTCGGTGACATAAAAATTACCCTTGTTTTTTCTTTGCACCTTTATTTGATTGTACTTTTAGTGGTTCATTGTGTGCATATTGCATTAAAGTTTCCAAGAAATTTCCTACTTACTTCTACCAATGTACATATTTATTAAAGGGAATTGCTAACTGACCAGAAAATTTAAAAAACTAGTATAATATTTTTTTTATTTTAAAACAAACTAATTTTTTTTCTATTTTTTAATTAAAATGTATTAAAGTTAAACGGGTAAAAATGTTTAAAAAAGTAAAATAACATAAATAAAATATCATTCTGGCCAAAAAGATTTTTCCTTTATTAAAATATGCTTTTTTGACCGGTTATTTATCTTCAATACAATAAAGTCTATTCTCCTTGTTTGGTTAGTCACAAAGAAATTGCTTTGACATTACCTTACATTTTCAAATAAACAAGGCCCACAACTTGTTAGGTAGAGTTTCATTTTATGTCGTTCTATTTGGATTATTCTTATTAATTTAATTTATTTTTGGCTGACAAATGTTTTGATCCTAAAGTGAGTTTTAATGGATATCAATAAAATTGATATGATATTTCAAGTTAAAATTTTATCTGAGGCAAGACTGCTACATATTCTGTCTTGTGACAATAGTGCATGAAGTTGACGAATTCCAACAAAAATTAGGAACAGGTCGCCCAACTTGCAAAAAAGGATAATAAAAAATGAAAAGGGCCAAAGGGGCTAAGGAAGGCGTGTGTGGAGCCACGCCTGGTATGGCACATGTGCATGGAGTTGACGAATTCCAACAAAAATTGGAAAAAGGTCACCCAACTTGCAAAAGGACAATAAAAACTGAAAGGCCAAAGGGGCTAAGGGCATCTCCAACCCAAACATTAAATTTGGTGTGCATTATTTTTTGTATAATCAACTTCAACCCATTGTACCAAATTTTATATCAAAAAGGAATATTTTTCTCTCTCTTTATTATTATATTATTATTTCTTATTTCATTTATATTTTTCTTATTTTATAAAACAAATTCTTTCTAAAACATTCACCATATATAATTCATGGTGAATGATAATTACTATTTTGTTGGATGTTTATTATTTTCGGTTATTTTTAAGTACATTGTATTATTTGTTTAAAAATTTATATGTTTGCATTTTTAATTTTTGTGAAGGTTAATTGTAGTTACATACAATTATAATTTATAGTAGAATTAACATAAATTTAATTTAAAAAAAAAATCATATATAGAAAAAATAATTTATAAAAAAACTAAATTTTATATCTAAAATTAATACTACAAAGATATTACATAAAAAATAATTAAATATACAAGAGATTTAATTAAAACATACAATTTATACAATGTTTAATTAAAAGTTTGTATAATGAAATAATAGTAAAATATTCAAAAAGTGAATTGGTGTAATGAATAGTGTTACATCAAATTTGGTGTAACACTATTCACACACCAAATTTGGTGTAAAAATTGGTGTGGGTTGGAGCTCAAAACACCAAATTTAGAATTTGGGGTGTGTTTAGTAGAGTAAATATACACATAAGAAAAATCCTTTTGGCCAGAAAATTTGACCAGAATGGTAAAATAACATATTTCACACTATGTTATTTTATTTTTTTGAACATTTTTACCCTTTTAACTTTAATACCTTTTAATTAAAAAATAAAAAAATTAATTTATTTAAAATAAAAAGGATATTATAGACTTTTAAAACTTCTAGCCAAATTTTGTGGTCATTTAGCATTACCATTTTTTAATTTACTCCCTCTGTTCCTATTTACTTGTCAATATAGTTTTTAGTTTAGAGTCAAACCATATGGACTTTGATTAGCATTTTGAAATGTATTATTTGATCATACACTGATATATATTTAAAGTTGGACACCCTTGATAAAAGTTATGCCTTTGGCGCTGTAACATCCGACAATGTGAAATAATTGAAGAGGCTTAGAATTGGAAATTTTCATTTTTGGAAAGAATTTTAAAGTTTTGGAAATTTGGCTATGGAAATCAGTGAATTTTTGGCCAACTTTGAGCAGTCGTAAATCCTAGCTCAAGATGATTTAGAAGTATTTCCAGTTATGGTTGTGAAGCTTGTGGAATGATCTTTCCAACGCCACCGATTTTTCTCGATTTCGAGTTCGTATGAGTGAGATATGGCCATTTAAAGCTGGGCAGTTGGCAGGGGATCCGTCCGGAAATTTTAAGGGCATTTTGGTCTTTTCACTAACCAATTCTTTTGGTTATATATTAGTGTTGGACTGATTTTTAGATCAGTTTTACCATTTTAAAAGAGTGAGAGTGAGGGTTTTGAGTGAAGAAGAGAAGAAGAAGAGAAGAAGAGGAGAAAGAGAAGATCAAGCAAGAAGATCGTCGTGGTATCGTCGGGGGTGATCCCTATTAATGTATGTGAGCTTTTGGTGTTGGGTGATCCTTTCCCCCACACGCCAAACTCGATTTATTTTCGAGAAAAGATTGATTGTGTTTGTTGAAGTTGTTGGTTGTATTTGTTGAAGTTGTTGGTTGTATTTGTTGAAGTTTGTGGTTGTGTTGGTTGAAGTTTGTGGTTGTGTTGTTGAAGTTTCTTGTTGGTTTGGTGTATGTTTCCGGTGGTGTTTTTGAGTTGAATCTATGGTATATTGAGGGTTTTAATGATTCTAAGTGATTTGGGGAAGAAACCATTCGATTTTAGGTGAAATAAGGTGAGAAAACGAGAAAATAAACTTGCTGAAATTTCTGGGTTATGGGCCTGGCGCGACGCGCCTGCCAGAGCGCCCCAAACTCACCTCTGAAGTTTAGGGGCTGGCCCGCGCCACCCATGGCGCCAGGGTCACTTGCCCAATCTAATTGTCGTCGGTTGCCCCGTTTGAGTTCATTTAAAGTGCACATTCACTCCTTTTCGATTCTAACTACTCTAAGCTACTTCTAAACACCTAAAAGTCATTCCTAACATGATCAAAAATCTTGAATTCATAATTCAATTCAAGGTAGAGTTGTGAGTTATGTTTAAACCTTGTTTTAAGACTTAAGCTTAGAAGTTAAGCAAGTCAAAGCAAGTCTTTAAAGCTTTTCAAGAGTCATTGTTAAACGTTTCAACTTCGTTTTAAGGTTCAAGTTTCAAGTCATACTTTTTAGATGAACCCTTTTCAGATTAGACTAGTGGATCTATTAGGCAGTTCAGGTCTTATACCTTCGGCCGGGTATAAGATGCTCTGGCAGCGTGAGGTCGATCGCTGTATCATCACTGTAGCTTTTATGTGATGGTTATCGGTTAGAGAACTCCCACAGCAGTAGAAAGAGCTTGGTTCCTCGATAAGTTCTGCTTAGTATGGATGAGGGTATGAGACTTCATTCATGCATTGCACAAGTAGACTTTGAGAGGATGGTATTTTCATGATATTATAAATATGATTTTTACGTCATGTTTTAAATAGTTTTACAAGCTTTATATATATATTGCATGTGTCTTATTGCTTTATATACTACGTTCAGTTATTCTTGAGTTGTACAGAGCCAAGGTAAGTTCTCTTTTGTATTCCTTTCAAGCTTAAGTTGTTGTTTAGCGGTCCAGCTCGCATACTCGTACATTCCATGTACTGATGCTAGTTGGCCTGCATCGTCTTATGATACAGACACAGGTAACCAGGATCAGCATCCAGTACGCCGTTGATCCAACTGAGCACTTCAGAGTCAGTGGTGAGCCTCCTTGCTTTCCGGAGGACTCAATTATTTATGTTCTTAAGTTTTGTTTTATTAGGATGTTGCGGGGTCTGTCCCAACATCCATCTCAGTATTTTAGAGGCTTCATAGACAGTCAGTCAGTTAGTTTGAGTCTCTCTTTTGTGTATATATATGTAAATCTTCTATTTTGAGACTCGAGTTGCCTTTTTGGCTAGTTTTTATCAGTTGGTTGTTTATAACCTTTCTTTACATTGAGTTATGCTGTTGAGTTAAGTTCCGCTGAGTTAAGAAAGCCAGGCCAAGGGTTCGCTTTGGGCCAGCAATGGTTTTCGAGTGCCGGTCCCGCCCAGGGTGTAGGCTCGGGGCGTGACAGGCGTAGTGGTAATGAGTGTCCAATTGAATGATGGAGTTTCGGGTTTGAACCCAAATAGCACAATATTTTTTTAAAATTTTATTTTGACAATCACACACCATTATTCTTGGAC
The DNA here is from genome assembly GCA_029582685.1 of Solanum piurae. Taxonomy (NCBI): domain Eukaryota; kingdom Viridiplantae; phylum Streptophyta; class Magnoliopsida; order Solanales; family Solanaceae; genus Solanum; species Solanum piurae. Next base: position 13,779 of record JAJOOO010016564.1, on the reverse strand, counting down.
ACTCTTAACAAAGTTTCCGTCTCCGCCACTAGGTGTGAGAACCATGCGCCTTACAAGGCGTGGCCTCACACGTGCATTCCCTTTTACATTGTTAACCGCGTTAAAAATTTTGGGTTATGGTGTGGGGATCATGTGCCTTTACCCCTTTGCTCTTTAATTTTTTTGTTGTTCTTTTGGAATTTTGGCAAAAAAAAATGCCCTTTATGCTCTGGACTACAAAATGGACAGCTAAAAGTACAAGCGGATGAAGCTTCAAAGAAAAAGAGTATCCCAAATGAGAAGAAACAAAATTTTAGGAGAAGTTAAATGGAATTATTGTAATGGGCAGAACCACTTTAGGTGAAGGGTGGTTTGGTGCTCACACATCGCTAGAAAATTATGTGGAATATCAAGATTAAATATTACTTTGTTATTATAAGTGTATATTTAATTTTTTACACCCTTAACATAACTAAGAAAAATTTTTGCACACCTTTCACTAAACTCCTAACTCCGCCACGGAATTATTGCTCCACAAGTACAAACACCAACCTCCCTTTATCTTTCCTGCCAAAAATTGATTGAAATTTGTCTTTAATTTTACAAAAAGCAAAGACGACTTTGACTTTAAAAACACTACTGGAATAGAAGATGTAATTATTGATATTTTTTCAAAAAAGCTTTCTGTGTCTAGTGTAATTTTTGACCATACATTCTAAAAAATCACCAAAGGATGTGCATGGTGGAGCGGATAAGGCTGCTCCTCACTTAATCAGAGGTTTCAGGTTCGAGCCCTAGGTATGAAAAAATTCTTGGTATGGAGTGCTTTTCCTCCAAATGGGATCTTACATGGCGCGAATTTAGAATAGTCAAGCTCCAATGCAGTACCGAACACCAGATAAAAAAATAAAATAAAAAATACATTCTAAGAAAATTCAGCTCCACAAATCCAATGGAGGTTTTAACCATACATTCATTACTGATTTGAATCTATCACAATTGAATATAAATGAGTACGTTTCACCCTCTTAAATTTCTATGATTAGAAATTACGTACAAAATTATTACTCCCTATGTTTCAATTTATGTGACACATTTCACTTTTCGAGAGTCAAACAGTTTAAGTTTGACCGAGAATTTGGTCATGGAATCTTCAATTTTTTTAAAATGAAATTTATATATTTGTAAACTACATAAAAAGTACTATAAGTCTCAATAATTGATAATTCAAAATAATTAAAAGATATTTGAAAAAATTACAGTCAAAGATAGACTTGTTTGAATCTCGAAATCTGAAATGTGCCACATAAATTGGGACTGAGGGAGTAATTAATAAGACATTATGTAATTATTTCAAATTATAAAGTAAATTAGTATTTATAGTTGAACTATAAACTATAAAGTGAATTAGACTTGACTTCCCAATGAATTGATGAAGTCAAGTCGTGTTGTCGGTGACATAAAAATTACCCTTGTTTTTTCTTTCCACCTTTATTTGCTTGTACTTTTAGTGGTCCATTGTGTACATATTGCATTAAAATTTCTAAGAAATTTCCTACTTACTTCTACTAATGTACATATTTATTAAAATAAGTTTTTTGACCGGTTATTTATCTTCAATACAATGAACTCTGCTTTTCATGATTGGTCAGCCACAAAGAAATTGCTAGGACATTACCTTACAGTTTCAAATAAACAAGGCCCACAATTTGTTAGGTAAAGTTTCATTTTACGTCTTTCTATTTTAGATTATTTTTATTCATTAGTTTATTTTCGACTAAGAAATGTTTTGATTCTAAGGTGAGTTTTAATGGATATCAATAAAATTGGTATGATGTTCAAGTTAAAATTTTATCTGAGGCAATATCTTATTAGGATTGGTAAGGTACGTATGCCTAGCCCCTCTTACTAGTAACTTATTCTTATTGATATCTTTTTATTTTTAATAAAAGACTGCTAGACACTTTGTCTATTGATAATTTTGCTATAAAAAAGAGGTGATTTAGTTCCTTTTACCAGCAAGATGAATAATTAATAAACACGAGAAAATTCAATATCATAATTCAATGTTTCTGATAGCAAAAGATATGTATGTTCATCTATTTTGACAACTCTGATTCTAATTCACACAACTCCAGTGGAATACGTTTGATTCCTGGAAATAGTTCCCTTTGCTCCGTTAGCTGGTGTAAGAGAGATGTCGTGTCACCTTTACTAATATATAAGAGAATGGATTATTGCATACACAAGTTCTTTCGCGAATCTCTTTCTCAGGCAGAGGAAATATGTGCCCTTCATATGCAGTGTTACGCGAAACTCCCAGTTTGCACTGCATACAGTAAAACATTGCTTTCATAAAGATTGAAGTCAACAAGCTAGACAACAGACAGACAGCTCCATAGATTTGAGTAGTTAAATGTAATTAATTAGTGAGAGTTGTGCACTCCGTACTGTATCGTTGCAGCTCGATGAGTCCCTTCTCTGTTGACAACATCCACGACTCCAACGATATTAAATACCTTCATATACATAATTTTTTGTCAGATAAAATATATAATAATAACTTGTGAGCTACTCAATCTCGTGACAAAAGAAAACGATGATCTGTGTGACCTAATCTAATGTTACACTTTGCATTTTCTCTGTGACCTTATAACACCTACAAATGATAACCTGGTGAAATCTTTATATCGGTTGGGTAATCTACAGAAAGACGAAATTCAAATAGAATGAATTATTGCATACCCAAGTTCTTTCATGAATCTCTTGGTTTTGTTCTCCGTTTCCCAGTCTGCTCTGCAAAAGTAATCCAAAACCAGAATAAAACTTGTTATAACCACTTATAAGTAATCAAAATATTGATGTTAGTAAGACAACAGGTAATCACATATTCCTAATCCAAAACGATCACAACATGTCTAATCATGAATTATTGCATTTCGTCTTTGAGCGAAGGGCTTAAAAATCTAGCATTCAAAGTTTAGCAAGAAATCAAAAATGTCATGACCAATTGTCCTCCAAACTCACAAACACTCTTAGTGACAGGGAATGTGAAGAACAGATGTCATGCTGCAATGACGAGATGTTCTGGAACAACAAATTACAGAACGAATCATTGCTCCAATCTGCATCTATTGTGTCTAATTGCTGTGGAAATCCTGGCAGCTGTGTAAGCTTCTTGCAATCTGATAACTCCAACAATCGAAGAGCACCAAGGTCAGATATGCTTTGAGGCAAATGCTCAAAATTATTTCCATTGAGATACAACTTTTTCAAAGAGGATAAACATCCAATGTCTTCTGGCAGCTGTGTAAGTCTCTTGCAATCTGATAAGTCCAAGTTTTCAAGAGCACCAAGTTGGGCTATGCTTCGAGGCAAATGCTCAAAAAAATTTCGTGGCATGAGTTTATATGTTTGCGTCACCAGACAACAGTTGACTTCATTTTGATTGAAGGAGTTCTTTGTGTTTTACACCCCCTAATGTACTTTTTGCTTCAACCGGAACTAGAATCAGAGACCTTATGGTTCTCCACACACTCCATTGAGTGTTAGGGCAATAAAAGAGTTGACAAAGCCATTATGAATTTTCTTCACCATTACCAATAATGATTATGAAACTATATAGAGAGACATAGTAGATGTTTAAACCTTGTAATTCTCTTCCGATATGAAATCCTTACAATTGATCTTGTGTTTTTTGGGCTAATTCTAAAATTTGATTTTATCTGTGAGTTAGTTTTAGATTATTGACACAAGTCCTATTTTTAGTCCAAAGGCTAAGATTCGTGTTCAGTTTAATCTAATCTATATTACATTACAGTAATAACCATCAGTGAGCAGTGCCTGAAAACAGGTATAGTTAAAAAATGAAGTACAACAATCAGAGAGAGCATCAAAATGAAGTAGTAGTAAGTCTTAAAGCCATGGATCAGTTGCTACCTTTGGGAATAACACTTTGCTTTCTCTGTGAACTTATAATGATAATGCGGTGAAATCTTTATATCGGTTGGGTATACATCTGCAGAAAGACCATGATCAGGGGAACAGGTATAGTTAAAAAATGAAGTACAACAAGGTAAAAATCTGAAACTTGGTACTAAGAAAAGCAGAATAATGGCTTGCAGAGTAATATAATACAGATGGAGCACCAAGAGATGATTAAGGGAACATATAACCAAGAGATGATTAAAAGATGTGCAATTTAAAGTTATGTATTGTGGGATTTGTCATTCTGATCTTCATCAACTCAAGTTTGAATGGGGAAATAGCAAGTACCCTATGGTGCCTGGGTAAATTAATTTGTTCATGTCTATTTTCTTTTTATCTTTGGTTTAAAAAAATCAATTTTTTTTTAATTGTTAGATCCAAAAATATTAACCAAAATTTTCACTGATGAGATTCAAAAATATTAAGGCACAAAGAAGCTAAGCTAACAGAATTCAACATTCACTATATATATACACATAAGTAATTTTTCGGCAAAGAACATTTGCTAGCTAGTTTTCTTGCTCTCTGTATCTTTTCAATTTTTCACATTATATTTTTGATTTGAAAGCAATCCTGATTTGGTTCTTAGTCTATAATTGGCCATTTTGAGTTCTTGATACCTCAGTAAATCCTGAGTTGTTGGCACATGTTACTCCCTCCGTCCCATTTTATAAGAGTTAGTTTGACTCGGTACGGAGTTTAAGAAAGAAGAAACAATTTTTAAAACTTGTAGTCTAAAATGAATGATAGAAATTATTGTGGTTATAAATCATTTTATAAAGGGTAAAATGGGCATTTTAAAGATAAATGTGTCATTCTATTTGGGACTGCCTAAAAAGGAAAGTAAGTCATATAAACTGAGACAGAGGGAGTAAATATGAGAGGTATTTGTGTCGATTCGATCTACTTGTGAGTGTAACTAATTGTAAATATAATTGCAGGCATGAGGTTGTTGGTGTTGTAACTGAGGTGGGAAGCAAGGTGGAGAAATTTAAGGTTGGAGACAAAGTAGGTGTTGGATGTATGGTAGGATCATGTCGAAAATGTGAGAATTGTAGCGTTGATCTCGAGAATTACTGTCCTCATCAGATTCCTACATACAACGGCTATAGCTTAGACGGAACCCTAACGTTTGGAGGTTACTCCGACTTGATGGTATCCGATGAGCATTTTGTAGTACGTTGGCCTGAAAACTTGTCGATGGACGCTGCTCCCCTGTTATGTGCTGGAATTACTACTTATAGTCCTTTGAAATATTTTGGACTCGATAAGCCTGGAATGCACATTGGTGTTGTTGGTCTTGGAGGGCTCGGACATATGGCTGTTAAGTTCGCTAAGGCATTCGGAACCAAAGTGACTGTCATTAGTACATCATCATCATGTATTATTAAAAGTGGGAAGAATCTAAGTCAAAAGTTGAATTACCATTTCACCCTTCAACTAAATAAAAAATGAAAACATTAATTAATTATTAAATAATAATCCTATCATATTAATAAATCATTATACTAATGCTAATTCTCCATAATCATTATATACAGTTAGCCGTCCATCTTCCAAATTCCGAGGAGTTATGACCTTTCCATCTCCTATACGACTACACATCTTTTCAGAAATCAAAAGTCTGAAATAGACCTCCTCAGTAATTAGGATTCATATACTGATCCAAGAGCAACTTCTACGTCCAAGCTCTCGGGCCTGGTATATTTTTTATCCCGTTTTCTTTTCTATTTTGTTTGATTAAATCTTGAATAATAGTAGATGATAACAAATCGTTGTTTTGGCATCTGTTTTTCCTATGGTTTCTTAATTTCTTTTTCCTTTTTGGGACTATATCATGTTAACTTATTTTTATTTTTCTCTCATATTACTATGACTGTCAAAAAGTGAGCTTGAAGTACTTTTAAATGGCATCAAGAATTGATTTTCAGGTTTCCAAAGAATTGCCGCAAGGAGAATGTAAAATTTATCTAAAATGGCTGAGCAAACGAAGCAGGAATTGCTAACCAGATGAAGGATGCGTCCAAATAATTTGTTATTTGGAAACAAAGGTGTAATGATAGGTACAGAGTTCTCTCTTTTTTTTTTCCCTAAACAAATATATTGAAAAAAATTGAGTCCTTTTTCCTCCTGTGTGACTACGATGCCTAGAGGATAATTGCACTTTTCTAATGAGGCTTTGTTGCATATGGTGGTGTAGAAGTGATCTCAGTAGTGATGCCATAAGAAAATGATGGTTTCCATTGTATGTATGAACTCGATGATTTCTTGTAGCAAATTGAATTTTTCAATCAGCAACCTAACTTTTTCCCAGAGTTGTTACCTGTCATGATGTTAATATGAGCTATCAAAATGAATTCCTTTTAGATCAGTCTATTTAACTTTGCTTCAGTGTTCGTTTTCCTACTTAACTCCGTTTTCTCAAGTAAATTTAATATTTTCGTTAGTGTGCTTGATAATCAAGAATTTCATTATGAATTGACGGAAGAAAAAAACCATTATGATAACCATTTTCGTCTCAACACTTTCTTTCTTCACCATCAAACACAATGTCTTAGACCCTTAGTTATGAAAGCAATAGAAACACAGAGACAAGAGAAGAGCGATTTCTTATTCTTTCATTAAGTATGTTCAAGTGTACACAATATGAGTTCCTATGCCTCTATATATAGTATTGATAGAGGCATACAAAAGGTTGTTATAACATTGCATTAACACGGGAGATTGATTATGGGATTCATTATGATATATGTAGTGAAGGATTAACTTTACATCATAGAGAATATTCGGGGACATCCATATCAATATTTCATAATAAAAAATCAATTGTTATTGCTTTATTTATTTATTTCCTATTATTCAGATTTTTTGATGTCCAAACTATAGGGACATCAAGTCCATATTGCTATTCTTGGATCTAGAAAATGGTGAAATAACTTATTAATGTCTTACTTCATATGGATGTCACTTTTAGAAGCTAGAATGTTTCCAATCTGCCATGTTTTGTAATGTATTGGAAATTTTGGTTTTGATATTTGTTGCTTCACTCAGACTGCCTCCTTTTGTCAATGAAATGGCTTTAGCTTGGAGAGTCGACTAATGGTAATCACATAAACGTAGTTCAGGCTTTTGATGACAAATATTTATAAGAATGGAATTCCTATGTTTAAAAGAGCAGGAGCAAGGAGATGGAAACTGGTACATTTCCTTCGCTTCTATCGAAATTGTCCAAGAAAATATACAGTGGTTGAATGGTGGATGTTTTGTTTTCCTCTCCAAATCAAACAAAAAAGTGTGCTTTCTTGAATTAAATACACTCTCTTATTTTATACACATACAATGAAATTAGATGTTAGACTTCAATTTTTTCCTTTTTCTATTATCATTTTTCTTGACAGTCTTAAATTTTTTATTTCTTGTGTAACTAGAGAATCTAGCATTTCGATAATAGTAATGAATCCTTTGTTTACAAATTCAAGATATCAGGACATAATATCTACTCCTTTAACAAGTATGTATACAGTTTGAAAAAAATTATGTACATGTAGATGAATATATAATTTTAAATTTACAAGTGAGGATTTTATAGTGGCTACAAATTTTATATAGTAATAGGGGACAAACGTGCAACGCACGTTTCCAAGACTAGTATTACTATAAGTGGGAAGAGCTTAACCCCAAAGTTAATTTACCGTTTTGCCCCTATAGTATTACTTAAATATTAATTTATTAAAAAAAGATTGCTGATAATCTCAGCACTAATTTAATTCTCCAGAAACGTATTATACGTTTCTGCTCAGCCGATTGGTGTAACAACCTTTTTCCAATGCTCAAGTTCCATTGCTTTAATTATCAGCTGATGCAAAACCTTTTCAGATTCTTTAGTCATCTCTATAAATGTCTCCACCAATATGTTATTATCCATTAATCTGTTCTCTTTTCTTTGCCTCATTCAAATACATCAGGTAAACTTTTTTTTCTCCTATTTATTTATCAAGAACTGCTCTGTTTTCCTATTTATTGTGTATGTCTTTATCTAGCTTATTTCGTTTCATTCTCTTTATCATGAGTCGCTCTGTTCTTGATATTGTTATTTATCACTTGATATTCGTTGTAGTTTTTTTTTTATGTATTGCTCCTAATAGCAGTCCTAGCTATGATTTAGGTATTATGTCTTAGGATTCCTGCTGCTGAATGTTTACTAAAGTTCACAGAGACATAAAATTGATGAAACTTAGTAGAGAGGAAGAAGTTTCTGTTGTCATAAAGCTCCATGTCCTCATTGACAAAACAGCCGACAAGTGTATACACCATACCTTAAATTTTTATTATTTAACAACGTATATTGATGCTTTTATATCCATTCATGAACAAATTTTTGAGCAATTAGCTTAGCTTTCCTATTTATTTTGAAATCTAGATATTGTGATATGCATATTGTTTTTTGGGAATGTTGGATTGTCATTGACAACAAATCTAGCATATACCTCCAGATATATGTGTAACTATTATTTATATATGTCAATTACATATTTAAATAATGATTATTTTATAACAAATAAATATTTTTATTTTGTAGGTGTAAACTATGAAATTGATAATGATCTATTAGCCATCCTAAGGAAGACACATGTTGATTGAATTTCTCTGCAGCTATTACAAAACACCACTCTCCTTCGACTACAAGTTATCAATATGTATGCATATGTAAAAAAGTGGAGGGTATTATTCCTTAAAAAGAAGGCGGAAACTTTAAGGCATTAAATATTTTGTAACTATATAATGTCGACATTTAAATTATGTGTTGTAGCCAGTAGCGGATCTATGAAGGGATGTGGGGGTGCCACGCCACCCCCGAACTTCGACGGAAACTCTATATATACATAGGTATATATATATAATATTTATATAAATATAAAGTGTGCCACCTAGAGAACAAAACTGGCTTGTGGTGCCACGGTAGGAGGGCAACTTTAGAAGGCTGATGTTGCGGGTTTGAATCCCATTTGTACCTACTTTTTTGAGAAATTTGTTGCAGACATTTTTTAAGGAAAAAAAAGGCTCCAAGCACGTTTTTTTAAGGAAAAACAGCTGGTACATTATTTTATTTTATTTTTATAATTATTATTGACTTAAATTAAATTAATTACATTATTACTCCTTTGACTTTTTTTTATTTGGCACCCACGAATTCTAAATCCTGGATCCGCCACTGGTTGTAGCATATTAAAAAAAGAACTTTTAACAAGTTGAATACTTGATATATTATAAGAATTGTATAATTAAAGTCGTCATAGTATTAGTTTTCAAAACAATTCATTTGATAACAATATTTTTGTATGATGTGTCTTGCAATTAGAGCTGTCAATATGGGCTAGCCCACCCCATTCGGGCTAACCCATACATGCTTTGAAATTTGACGGGTCAGGCCGGGCTAGCCCATTTTTGGTGTGGGCTAGAAAATGATCGGCCCAGCCCACAAGTACGTGGGTTACGGGCTTGCTGGGCTAACCCTCTTTTCTTAAAAGTATATTTTTTTTATAATTTTTTTAATTAAATTATAATTTAAAAATATTATCATAAATATTGACAAGACAATATTACACTGTGTTAGTGTTACTACTTGTTAATCAAATCCACAAATAAAATTATCTTGGGATAAGGGTCTGAAAAATACCCCAACTTTGGTCGGATTTGCTGTTGTGATACTAAATTTTCATAAGGACCTTATTACCTCCCTAGACTATTTAATACTGTATTTTTTACCCCATGAGCTATTTAATAGTGTATTTTAAAGGTATATATGTGTCTATGTGGACACATTACTATTTATAATTTTGTATTATTTTTTATGTCCACATGGGCAAATATATATGTTTAAAATATGGTATTAAATAGTCTAGGGAGGTAATAAGTCCTCATGAAAGTTTAGTATCACAACAGCAAATCCGATCAAAGTTGGGATATTTTTCAGACCCTTATCCTAATTATCTTTATAATATTTATTAAGTTTGATTTCAAGTAAAATCATAAATATCTAAATAGAAATATTTACCTATTTTTTTTCCAATGATCATAATAAAATATAAAAACTATGACAATATTCCATAGGTTACGGTTTATGTAGTGATTCCTTAGAAATTTTAGGGAATTATAATTTTATGTAATACATATTTTATAAACATAATTTGAATTTAACTTGTAATATTTTAAACTTTAAATAGATTCTGAGTTTAGACTCTTGTTATTTTTAATACTCTATTTTATTTTTATTTTTTAATTATTTTTTTTGGCCCGCGGGCCGGCTCTATCCATATTTCTCAAGCCCCACAAATTGGCAGGCTTATTCAGGCCGGGCTAAAAAGTCCTTTTCTTAACTGGGCTCCAAAAATCATAGCCCAGCCCTATCAAATCACGGGTTAGGCCAGACCGGCCCAACTGGCCTAGCCCATAATGACGGCTCTACTTGCAATGATCATAATATCAGTTGAATATGCTGCACCGTTCATTTATTTGAGCTTGTATTTTACACATCGTACACTTATATTTTAGAAATATTTATACTAATTAGCATGGTATACACGTGCAACACACGTGTTCAGAAACTAGTTACTAATATAAGCAAACAACACAAATCTAATTAGTTTTGGGGGGTCTAATTATGTGAATTTATTTTAATTTTCATAATTACTTCGATACCACATTTACTCATGCCGTCATGCGGGTCAAATAAAGTGTAATTTATCCTAAATACAGTGTAGTCAAGTGTGATTCACATGTATTTAAGAATATTTGAAAGCTTTCAAGAGTTCTTCTAGGATCGAATCGCCATGTTAGCCTTTTATCAATTTATAAGGTGATTATTCTCCTCCTTGTCAAAAGTTGGTACAAGTAACTCGTAATTGTTTTACTAGTATGATCATCTCTCTATAGTCAACTGGTAAATTTTCATAGTAAGTAGTAAGAAATTTCTTCACGCCTTCCACACATTTATATTTGATTATGACATGAATTAAAGTGCTGACAATTGTGCATGAAGTTTACGAATTCCAACAAAAATTGGGAAAAGGTCACCCAACTCTCGAAAAGCACAGTGTGACAACTAAAAAGAAATAAAGGTCAAACGTGCCTTCCATTTTACATTGTTAACCGCGTTAAAAATTTTGGGGTAAGGTGTGGGGATCATATGCCTTTACCCCCTTTGCTTTTTATTTTTATTTTATTTTTGTTCTTTTGGAATTTTTGCAAAAAAAAAAAAAAAGATCTTGCCTTTTAGGCTCTGGACTACAAAATGAACAGCTAAAAGTACAAGATGAATTATTAAAAAAAGAAGAGAAAATTCAATATCATAATTCAATGTATTGATACTAGTAGCAAGTTTTAAAGCCGTGGATCAATAAAGATGCAATTATTAGATCTCTTATTTACTTACCATTTTATATTCAAACATGCAAAGTTTAAAAAATTAAAACTTGTTCACAAACGGATACATGATAGAGAATTAATTTGGTGAGCTCCTGCCAATAGGAGAAAGAAGAAAGGAAAATATTTGATTAAAGATGAAAGAATAATTATCATTCTACTTTATTATGGAGAATTTTTATTTTTTGGATTTGGATTTTTTAAAAATCAAAAATCAAAAAATTAAGTTGAGAGTCAAAATTTTATAACAAATAGAGGAAATATATCTCCTTCAAAAACAAAAGAAATCAATTTGTACACGATGGACAGTTAAAAAGTACAAACCCGTGAAGCTACAAACTAGAAAGAAAAAGTGAATTATATGGCCCTAATTTATGAATAGAAAAAAAAGAAATTTGGTTACCTTGTAATTCTATTTAAAATTCAAATAGAAAATACTCATTTCGTTTCAATTGTTTGTTTCATTTTTATTATTTTTTAGTCCGCTTAAAAAAAATATTTCTTTCCTTTTATGTGGTATATCGAGATTAAATATTAGTTATTTTAAGTGTATATTTAATTTTTTACACCCTTAGCATAATTGAGAAAAATATTTGCACACCCTTCGCTAAACTCCTAACTCGTACAAAATTTTTGGATAATCGAGATTATAACATCATATTCCTTATATCTACTACTCCTTCCGTCCACTTTTATTTGTCATGTTGCGTTTTTCGAAAGTCAATTTGACTAATTTTTAAAGTTAAATTAGATTAAATTAATTCGATATTTTTTTTTAAAAAAATTAGATATTCAAAAACTATACGAAAAGTACTATAAATTGCATATTTTTGCATATCAATATGATAAAAATATACATCGTAAAATATTGGTCAAAGTTCTTATAGTTTGACTCTAAAAAAGGAAACCATGACAATTAAATGTGGACGGGGATTATAAAATTACTATTAGCATATTTCAAATAACATTTAAGTAGCTTTTGCATTAGAGGTGCACATTGAGATGATCAACGCCATTACGCCAATGAATTATGTTATACATTACTCCTACAGATATCAAGTCAGATATGTGTTAATAAGAAACGTCCATCTAAAATAAGAAACAAACAGTACGTACACTCCTATTACTACTACGTCTTTTTTTTTTTCGTTGCTCTAAACTCAATGCTCTAAATTACTTAATAATCCGCCTTCTGGATTAACTCCGAATCATAAGTTGCTTCTATTATGAATATGAATGGAAATCAGTACAATATTTGAGCCCTACACTTGCAAAATCTGGAAGATGGGGTCTACTCCAATTGAATTATTGCTATGGGATCCACAATAATATGAATACAATGGACAGCTCAATATACAAGTGGATGAAGATGCAAAGAAAGACTGTACCTTGGAAAATATCTCCATTGAATTAAATTATTGCGAGTTAATTCTACTCGGTATCCTTCACCTGCATTGGGGCATGATTTAATTCAAATTCGCATCGAAATTATAATTGTAATTAGCTAATAATTCTTTTCATTTATGGTTATGGACTCACTCTAAGAAAATTGTTACTAATAATTGTTTTGATTCCTTAACTACTTTCTCTATCCCAATTTATATGTCATCCCTTTTAGTCATTATTCCTCTATATTTAGTTACAATATAACTTTAAAATGATCATTTTACCTTTAATGAAATGATTTATAGCTAGACAAACATCTATCATCAGCCTATAACTCTGCTAGAATTAAATAGGATCGACTCAAGAAGGAGACGAGCAACTAGACTTAGAGAAAGAAGGATGAGGGATATAGACTTTGGCTAAGCATGATCATAATACGCATAAACCTATTTTGCTCTCACAAGTCTCTATTTATCAACCCGGATCCCACACATAGCCACTTAATCCGGTGTTGGGCTGCTTTGCCAATACTGGTCTAGGCCCATACATAACAATATGATGCAAGTCGCAAGATGTCATAGAATACTTCAGCATCCAACCGATCACACACTAATAGATTAGCCATTTTCAGATTCACAAACTAATTCTACTGTGTAAATTTGACAGTAGACATGCATCAATAGAGACTACATTTGAATTCTTCCATTGTTTATGTTATTGAAATCTTGTCATGGTTGGTGCACCAAAGAAAACGGTGGATTTGCCCGTGTTTCCACTACTTATGGAAACACGGTCAAATCATAGGAGGTATGAAAGAGACTCAAGAAATGTTGAATGTTGCGGCAAAGCATAACATAACACTAGATATTGAAGTTGTGCCAATGGACTATGTGAACACAACGTTGGAACGTCTTCTGAAATCGGATGTGAAGTATCATTTTGTGCTCGACGTTGGCAATACATTGAACAAGAAATGAGAATATTAATTGGGGGGGGGGGGGGGTT